>CAIGQQ010035826.1:6053085-6075694 GCA_903798035.1 Danio albolineatus | reverse complement strand
AGACAGACAGACAGACAGACAGACAGACAGACAGACAGACAGACAGATTGGATGGATGGATGGATGGATGGATGGACGGACGGACGGACGGACGGTGTGACAGACAGACAGACAAACGGACGGACGGACAGACAGACGGACGGACGGGAAGATGGACGGATGGATGGAGAGACAGATACTGTTGATAGATAGATAGACAGACAGAGAGACAGACAGAGAGACAGAGAGAACTGCAGTAACATGTTGGTGGAAGAGCTACTGGAAGAAGTGTGATCTCTGGCAAGGTCAACAAAACTTAAAAAAAAAAATCATGGATGATATTTTGTATTTATTTATTTTTTTGTCTGTATTTGTGATAACATAATTAATATGAGATAAACAATGCAGTAATTGGACAAGCAAGATTGCACTTTGCATGTAATATATTTGTACACAAACAAATGTACTGTATAAATAATATTTTTATTTATTTTTTACTATGTACTATTGACTCTTTTTAAGAAATATCAGATTTTTTTAGACCTTAATTTCCGTGGTGAACAAACAACTAATCGTGGCTCAAACAATGACAAATGCACTTTATGTTTTGGTGGCCTTGGCCAAATTACTGACACAATAACAAGGTTTTGAAGAATGATTGAGATGTTTTGGGTGGGTAACCACATTATGCAGACATGTAATAAGGTTCTGAAGTTTCACCAAACAGTTTTGAGATTTGCACCCACAGTAGAGAAAATGCTAAGTCAGTTTTGAAACATGTGCCAAAGGTTCTAGTTGATCATTTGGTATCAGAAGTGGCTAATAAATATGAAAGGCAAAGGCCTCTAGATTATGCTTATTTTAGCTAAATAAAATATGATCATGTCTTGATTTTAATGAATTAATTAGAACAGTAAGTTCTGACTTTGCTTAGACAAAAGTCTTGTCACTTAGAAAAATGTACAGTATAGAATATTAAGTCATGCTGCAGTGGAAAAATAATTAATATTGTGTATGACTCCCATGAGCTTGGAGGACTGCATCCATACATCTCTGCAATGACTCAAATAACTTATAACTAAAGTCATCTGAAATGGCAGAGAAAGTGTTTGTGCATGACTCCCAGAGTTAATCAAGATTCTTTGGATTCTTTCTTCATCTTACCCCAGACATACTCAATAATGTTTATGTCTGGTGACTGGGCTGGCCAGTCCTGGAGCACCTTGAACTTTTTGAAGCATGAATGAAATTTTTTGGGTGGGTAACTACATTTTGCAGACATGCAATAAAGTTCTAAAGTTTTAGCAAACAGTTTTGAGAATCTTAAGTCTGTTTTGAAAAATGTGCCAAAGCAAATGAGAAAAACTGTATTATTATTTTCCCCCCTGCATATTTATGCTTTTGAATTGCATTATGTGATCTTGATCTTTCTTCCAACAATGTTTACCATTGAACATTTCTTTAAAAAGGGACTTTTATGAACATTTTTAATAGTTTAAAGTGATATATTGTCTGGGTTGTTGTATATTATGCTACAAAAACCTTGTAATAAACTGCCAGTACATTTTCTGTTATTTTGCAGACTTATATCTCTCTATATTATTTCTTATACATTACATTATTCTTCTAAAATGTGAATAAAAAGTCACTGTAAAGTTGAATTTTCAACATCAAAAGTCGACAAAGCAGAGATCAAGCTCCAATAATGCAATCCACAACTGTAAATAAACAGAAAACACTTGTGAATCACAAAAAAACTGTTAATTAACAGATTTTTACAGCGTTGATTGATTGATTGTTTGGTTGATTGCGTGATTGATTGATTGATTGTGTGATTGATTGATTGATTGATTGATTGATTGATTGATTGATTGATTGATTGATTGATTGATTGATTGATTGATTGATTAAAAATTTGTATCTTTCTTTGCAGAAATAAGGATAAAAAAGGTCGACTCAGTCTTCTTCTGGCCAGGTCTGGATCACACGAAAATGTCAGTCCTGAGAAGAAGCCACAAGCTAAAAGTAACCAGTGAGTCAAATATTTTTACTCAATCAACTGCCATATCAAAAAGTCACCATAGGATGATTCACATTGGATAATCAGAAGTACGAATCTGACTCTATACTCACGAAACACTTTTCTAACAACAATAATAACCACTGATTAATGTGATTTTGACAGTATACCACCGGACGTGGCTATGAAATGGAGTGACTCATTTGAGGACTTGCTGAGTCACTCAGGTACGAGCTCTTCATTTTATCATTGCATTGCAGTTAATGCATCTGAATTTTTTAAAAGTTCCCCGTCACAACCACAGGATGAAAACAAATGCATGTGACAAGTCTTCTGAACTTTATGGTTTTAGTGTGATTGATTAAACAAACGTTATTAATTTGTGCTATGTGGAATGGTTATTGTTGGTCATAACATTGTAATGAGGTGGTGATTTATTAGAAGTAGTTTTGACTGTCAGCACTGTAAATAAACGCTGGGTTCCACACAATCAATTTGTGTTGGGACAACATGAAGAGTTAAGTTAACTGATTAGTTAAGTGGATTGAACATAAAAGCTGTGCCTCCAAAACACAATGTTTCAGCTCATTTTAAATAAGCAGCTTGAATTCAATGTAGACTCATTCTGAAAACGTAGCCCTAGATACATTTCTGCAGATCGCAAATTCGCCAGAAGTACGTATGGCTGAATTCCGTCTTTAAAACGAATGCTAGGGTGGCGGTGTGACGCCATTCCTTTTCGCACTTAGGCCTGGTTTATACTTGGTGCGTCCACTATTTCGCTTGAGTGCGCGCGTCGAATGTGACGTCATCGCGGAGTTTGCGGATGTTCGCTTTGGGTGCGCGCGACATGATTTCGCCTGTTTTTTTTGAGACTTGCGGTAACAGTGTGCGAGGCGCCGCATTTGATTTGACTTGAATATGAAACACTTTGAAGAGATTTTGTCTGAAACAGGTACGACTGTACAGACATCTTTATGATCAGTGATCATAGAGATAACCAGATGATCTATAATTCTTCGTTATAAATTGCAACATCCCTGGGAAAGGAGGAAAGTTGTTGTTAAAGGTTTTGAAAAAACCTGAGGGATCAGTTTGTTAAAGCCAAAAGAGGCCATGGCAAAAGTGGAGACCCAGGCACACAATTATATATATTACAATTGAATTTAAAACTATTTACAAAACTATAATTAAGGAACAAATTATTTCTTTGATAACTGGTAAGGAATATTTGAACCTATCAGTTTACAATATACCGATGCCCTATTTTTCTAGGCTTTATTGGTGATAATGGTCAGGAATGTTGGACTATTATTGCCTTTTTAGCATAGAAGAGAAAAGAAACTAGCCAGACAGTAATGTGTAAATTATGGAGCGGGTTAAATAAATAAAAAACATCTGTATTTTTTATTAGGTGTACTATTTTGCTTTTATTCTTGCCATAATAGAAATATATTTGTAGAGCAACCCATGCTCTGTTGTCACTAATATTTTACTAACTAACTAACTTTATTAGGTAAAACTGTCCGAGATATGAACAAAAGCAAGTCTTGAATAGTTATAAAAATCTTCATTATCATTAAAATAATTTAGAAAAATAATAAAAATAACTAGTTTAATTAACATCAATAATATTAATGATATGATGTAGTTCTGGAAACTTTCTACTCCTCTGTTTATTCGTCTGGCTTTACGGTCAGTTTCTTTTGAGTGCCCCCCTGTCGTTTTAAAGAAAATCACAATGGCCAACGCGAATAAAAGCCTATAGTCCATTTCGCGAGGTGCACGCGCAGTCAGTGGAGGCGCGCGATGTGGAACCAGGCGAAAGTATGAATCCAGCTTTACCAGCTGACCACTTACCTCCGTATGGACGGCTTTCCCACTGTTATCAGTTTGTCCAATAACTCGCCACGTACGTTGGCGGACTTGAGATGCATAGAGAAGATGACCACCTTGTTAGGCTTCGATTCCGGTGAAGAAAGGTTCCAGAAAGTGGGTAAGACAAAACCAGAAGCCAAACATATAAAACAAACACGTATATAACAGTGTGAGAATGTAAGAAATTTGAGATCTCAAAAAGCCTACACAGCGGCCTCTGGTGGATTCGTGAAAACAAAAACTGCAAAAAAACGTACAACCTGGGACGTTTTTGGCGCTCTTCAGAAATGTATATGGGTACATTTTCAGAATGAGCCTGGCTGCTTGAATTTATCATTGTTTGAGTGAGTAAATATGATTATTTTTAAATCTCAAAACCCTTTAAGCACATGGCTGCTGTAGACTTCAATGCAAAAAATAAGAAAAGCCTCCCAGTTTACTCAACTTCAATATGTGTAAATAATGGATTTAGCAACTAATGTTAAGCTGCCTCTCATTTCAGATGGTGTAGAAGTCTTTACACGGTTTCTGCGCACAGAGTTTAGTGAGGAGAACATTGAGTTCTGGTTAGCCTGCGAAGACTTCAAAACCACAGAGTCTTCAACCAAACTGCAAACTAAAGCCAAACAGATACATGCTATTTTTATTGATAAGGAAGCTCCCAAAGAGGTATGTTTGATACATTTACAGTACATTTTGAATTTTGAAGTCAGGGTTGATACCGTATTTAATAAATAAAGTGAAATGCAGGTTGAGAGAGCTAGAAACACAGTAACTATAAACACAATCACTATAGGGATTAGCTTATTATCATTGAAAATATCATAGCAAAAAAATGCATTCACTCATTATTAGCCTTATGTTTTGATATTTTGACATCAGACATTTTGAAGAATGTGCTGGACATTCTTTCGATAGATAGATAGATAGATAGATAGGTAGGTAGGTAGGTAGGTAGGTAGGTAGGTAGGTAGGTAGGTAGGTAGATAGATAGATAGATAGATAGATAGATAGATAGATAGATAGATAGATAGATAGATAGATAGATAGATAGATAGATAGATAGATAGATAGATAGATAGAAGGGCGGATGGATGGATGGATGGATGGATGGATGGATGGATGGATGGATGGATGGATGGATGGATGGATGGATGGATTGGAAGATAGACGGACGGACGGACGGACAGACAGACAGACAGACAGACAGATAGATAGATAGATAGATAGATAGATAGAAGGGCGGATGGATGGATGGATGGATGGATGGATGGATAGGAAGATAGACGGACGGACGGACGGACGGACGGACGGACGGACGGACGGACGGACAGACAGACAGACAGACAGACAGACAGACAGACAGATAGATAGATAGATAGATAGATAGATAGATAGAAGGGTGGATAGAAGGGTGGATAGAAGGGTGGATAGATAGACAGACAGACAGACAGACAGACAGACAGACAGACAGATAGACAGACGGACGGACGGACGGAAGGAAGGAAGGAAGGAAGGAAGGGTGGGTGGGTGGGTAGGTGGATGGATGGATGGATGGATGGATGGATGGATGGATGGATAGATGGACGGGAAGATGGATAGAGGGACAGATGGACACACAAAGACGGACTGATGGACAGAGACAGACAGATGGATGGATGGATGGATGGAGGGACGGATGGACAAACAAACAGATGGACAGACAGACAGACAGACAGACAGACGGACGGACGGATGGACGGGCGGGCGGGTGGATGGATGGATGGATGGATGGATAGGAAGATAGATGGATGGGTTTATAGATGGATGGATGGACGGACGGATGGATGGAGAGACAGACAGACAAACGGACCATCAAAATAAATTGACCAAAATAAAAATTAATAATGACAGATGAAAATACAATCATTAAGCACATAATCAATGTCAATATTCAGCACTTGTAGCTGCATTTATAAACCAATATCTGCTAATGTAGAGTTAATACTTAACAAATGATGAGTTAACTATGTACTAATGCTTAATAGATGATTCACAGTGTGTGGTTATTATAAAGTGTTACCCAAAAAGAAAGTTTACTCACCCTCAAGTTTCCTTCTATGTTCAAAGCATTCTTCAAAATATCTTATTTTTGTCTTTATAAGAAGAAAGAGAAATGTAATGTAAGTAATTAAAGTAATATTGAGAGAACACATGATGAACCAATTTTCTTTTTGTTGTGTGTGTGTGTGGGGGGGGGGACAATCCCTTTAAATGTTTCTTAAAACATTTTAAGAACATTTCATCCATGTTATATCAATGTTATAACAGTGGTTTTCTAAGAATGGGTAACACTTTATTTTGATGGTCCATTTGAGTATTAGTAGACCGTCTACTTAATATCTGTTGACACTGACATTCAACAGACATTTAACTGACTCTAAGAGACTTAGCAAGCACATGTTAACTCACACTAACCCCAACCCTAACCCCAACCTAACAGTCTACTTATAATCTAATGAAAATTAGTTGCAATGTAACTTTAATTCAACAAACGGACCATCAGACTAAAGTGTGACTTAAGAATGTTCCAAAAACATTATTTTAATAACGTTAGCTACGTGCTAGCATGTACACAACAGTTAATTAACATTCCAGGATGTTCTGAGAACGCTAAATGTTAGCTGGGTTAACAGATGCCACATAGGAAAACACTTTGTTGTTAGTGGCAAACAATGCTACATTGCTATTAGCTACGTGTACCACTTTTGGGTAACCTCAGTCGGGAGGGGGTCACATTAGACACAAACGAGGCACTTTTAGCTCATGTCTGTGGTGGTGAAGCGCGGTGTGTTTGCACAGAGGCCATTGTGAGCCCCGGCCTCATGACTGGGGGCAGATCTGTGAGCGTGTGGTTTTCCTGCGTTTGTCTGCAAACTCCCCCTCCGCCACCCACGCAGCTGAGAAAATAGACTCTGAAAAAAGCAGAAGTGAAAATCAAGCAGCAGGACCACTCGCTCTGCTTTGAACAAACTCAGGCCAACAAAGAAACTAAGAATGGAAAGTGGCCCTGATGAAAGCATACTTGGTTCTCGTAAAAAATCCATTATATATATATATTATCATTTGTTATATTCTTAAATGCAACACACTATATTGGGATCTGAGAGAATTCACTATTGTAAGAGTAAACACTATCTCTGCAGTGGTGAAGCCTGAGATTACTAATGAAAACGACATACATTTAGAATTTTTCACATTTGTTGTTGTTGTTGTTGTTTTAATATTTATACCTGTCAACATTGGGATGTGAAAATAAAGGGTAAGACTTTATTTTGATGGTCCCTGTTGCACATTTTGTTGACTAAAACAACTACATGCCAATTACTTCTCCTTTTAAATTCATTTAAATTCTTATAACATTTTTCCTATTTAAAGAGCCCATATGGTGGGTTGAGAACAGTTAAATTTCACTTTTTGAAGTCCCAAACAACAGGATGATATGTATGCAAGGTTAAAAAACAATTTCGATGTCTTATAATATCTATTTATTTTTACCTCATTTTCCCACCGACTCCCATATGAATCGTCTGAGCGAGTCTTTTCCCCAAGCACCTCCTTTCCGTGACGCTACCACGTCACGTCACCACGTCACGTCCTTTATGTGACAGCAGCCCAATGGCAGAACATATTGAAAACAAATCACTGCAGTTGTACAACAGCGTATTGCTATATTATTCATCATAACAACAAATATTCAGTAATAATTAACACTTCATGGACTATTGTAAGCCAACAAATAGTTTCATTAGGCAGTAAGCTAAATGGCTACCGCTACATGCTGCACGGAGCAAACACAATACAGACAACTACATCCATATTTACCTTGTTACAGTCAACACGACTGGAAGAACACGCAAGTCCAAATAAACTGGGTATTGATCCATCCTTTAACAACAACCGTGCAACAAATCCCGCGTCGTAAGCTGGTAGATTTGTGTAGCTCTCTTCAGAGAGATGACGTGAACACAGCACCGTGTTGGGGATGTAATTCTCAGGTATTTTACGAAAAAAACTCAACCACTCCAGGTAGGGAAAAGAGATTTCCAGGTAGGGAAAATAACACAGCTTTTCCCTTGCACTTCAGAGCATAGCGTCTATGGTACATGATTTAACCGGAATGCCGATAAGTTTAGTAAAGTTAGCAGCAGTCGTGTTTTCCGGATCAATAACTCATGACTGAAACATTGTTCCTACACAAATAGCACCTCTTTTCAACCGTCGCAATGTATACAATCACCTACAACCTTATTTTCCTAAAAATGAGCTTTGCCTACGCGCGGGACGCATTATATTAAACTCTGTGTGCAGGCGGCAGAGAGCGATCCTTAGGGACCGTCTACAAAGAGCAAAACGCGAAAACCAATACTACCAAAGCTGTCAATAACTTCTCTCTAAATCTTTATACTGCCATCAAACAGTATAAAGATTTACTTAGATATTACTCAGATCACACGTCACTGCTGTCCCGCTGGTTATGCTACAACACTTACTGCAATACAGTGCTTGTTGTCTTCCACTTTTTCTTCCTGTCTGTGGGCGGGGCCGGGCAGTTCAATTTTCCCGGGTCTGCGCGCGCAACTATTATGTTTCGCGTTGACGTCAAGCCGAAACGGCTAAAGACTCGTTCTAATAACGATTCATTTAAACAACAATGAGTCGACTCTTTTTTATATGAATCAATCGTTTTAAACACTTTGCACTTTCAGATTTAAGCCTCAGCTGGACATTTCACTTTACTTAGAGCTGTGTAACACACTGCATGGAAGGTCATTTTCAAAAATCCATAATATGGGCTCTTTAAAAGAGCAGCGAATGAATCTCTCATTTAGATTTTTCGTTTGATTACATTAAAAAACAGAGGTGTCGCTTTAAAAATGCACAGATCTATAACAAAAGCTTTCCTAACTTTTTATGCTCATTTAAGACAAAATGTGTTGTGTTTAAAAGAAAACCCACCAAGATCGACATGTTTAGACGTTGTTATTATTATTATTATTATTATTATTATGTGTATATATCTGTATTCAAACACAGACCCAAAACCCAGTGTCCACTTTCACTCCGTTTCAAATCGCATGTACAGAATTAGTTTATACATCGCATAAATGAAACGATCTGAGAGAATTCACTATTGTAAGAGTAAACAGAATCTCTGCAGTGGTGAAGCCTGAGACTAATGAAAACGACATACATTTAGAATTTTTCACATTTGTTGCTGTTGTTGTTGTTGTTGTAATATTTATACCTGTCAACATTGGGATGTGAAAATAAAGGGTAAGACTTTATTTAGATGGTCCCTATTGCACATTTTGTTGACTAAAACAACTACATGCCAATTACATCTCCTTTGAGTATTAGTAGACTGTCTGCTTAATATCTGCTGATGCTGCTCCTTTAACAGACATTTAACTGACTATACCTTGAAACCTTGCAAGTACATGTCAACTTACACTAACCCTAAACCCAACCCCTAACAGTCTACTTATAATCTAATGAGAATTAGTTAGCATGTAGATCATTGGTCTCAAACTCAATTCCTGGTGGGTCGCAACTCTGCACAGTTTTGCTGCAACCCCGATTAGTTGAATCAGCTGTGTTTGATCAGGGTTGCAGCAAAACTGTGCAGGGCTGCAGCCCTCCAGGAATTGAGTTTGAGACCTAAGATGTAGATGAAAAGTAACTTAAATTCAATAAAATGCATTAAAGGACTATCAAAATAAAATGATACCAAATAACGGACCTTTAATAAGTAATAAAACTTAATACAATTACTAAATATGTTCATCTGGAGCTGTTTCATTGTAAATAGACAATTGAAATGTTCAGTAATATGTTTTATTTCATTATTATTATTATTATTACTATTATTATTATTTATAAGGATAGAATAAATAGTCTGCATTAGAAAAATCTGTAAATAGTACAGCAAACAGTTTAGCCTATTCAAAGAGCAGCGAATAAATCTCTCATTTAGATTGTTCATTTGATTACATTAAATAACAAAGGGGTCGCTTTAAAAGTGCACAGATCTATAACGAAAGCATTCAATTGCTTTCCTAACTGTTTATGCTCATTTAAGACAAAATGTGTTGTGTTTAAAAGAAAACCCACCAAGATCGACATGTTGAGATGTTATTATTATTATTATTATTATTATTATTATTATTATTATTATTATGTGTATATATCTGTATTCAAACACAGACCCAAAACCCAGTGTACAGAATTCGTTTATACATCGCATAAATGAAACGATCTCAGAGAATTCACTATTGTAAGAGTAAACAGTATCTCTGCAGTGGTGAAGCCTGAGACTAATGAAAACGACATACATTTTGAATTTTTCACATTTGTTGTTGATGTAATATTTATACCTGTCAACATTGGGATGTGAAAATAAGCGGTAACACTTTATTTTGATGGTCCCTATTGCACATTTTGTTGACTAAAACAACTACATGCCAATTACTTCTCATTTGAGTATTAGTAGACTGTCTGCTTAATATCTGCTGATGCTGCTCCTTCAACAGACATTTAACTGACTATACCTTAAAACCTTGCACGTACATGTCAACTTACACAAACCCTAACAGTCCTAACAGTCTACTTATAATCTAATGAGAATGAGTTAGCATGTAGATCATTGGTCTCAAACTCAATTCCTGGAGGGTCGCAACTCTGCATTTTTTGCTGCAACCCTGATCAAACACAGCTGGTCCAAATTATTTAGGTGTTCAAAAGGGTCATGAACACCTTCATTAGTTGAATCAGCTGTTTTAGTTCAGGGTTGCAGCAAAACCGTGCAGGGCTGCGGCCCACCAGTAATTGAGTTTGAGACCTACAGTATGATGTAGACGAAAAGTAACTTAAAGTCAATAAAATGCATTAAAGTGACCATCAGAATAAAATGATACCAAATAAGGGACAACCCTTAAACATTCAAAAATGTTCTTAAATCTTATTCAGGCTAAATAAAGCTGCCAGGAAAGGCCCAAAGATTTTGACTTTAAAACAATATGAATGACAAAACCTCAGAAGATATCTTGATTTCTGGTTTGGTATTACAATAGACATCCTCTCAAACATTACAAGTTCATGTTATACTGTACATGATATATTTAAAAACTGCAAAAGTAGGCATTTATATATGAGTATGACAGAATGGCTATGTCATGAATCGTGTGAAAACTGAGCAAAATCTTCAGGTACTCTGGACTCTGGACAAATCTGACTCCCCTTCGCCTGCATGCGTGTCAAGAAGCCACTGCAATTAAACTTACATTGGTACAACAAAAAGTTTTCAGCACCGCTGGTAAAGCTTAAAAGTTTAAAGCACCGCAGTCTCCATGCCTCTTATAAACTTCTGAGTTTAACCTGTCGAGCTGATGGTAAACCTGTGATGATGATAAACCTATGATGTAGATGAAAAGTAACTTAAAGTCAATAAAATGCAATAAAGGGACCATCAGATAAAATGGTACCAAATAAGGGACATCCCCTGGTGATTCGGCGATATGGTTTGCGAATAGGGAAGATTGGCTCTTCAATGTTTATTGTCACCCTTCCTATAAAGATTGAAAATACGAGAGAATCACAGGAAAAACGGGAGGGTTGACAGGTATGAATATCGTCAGAGCTACAGTGTGAATGAAAAGTAAAACTTAAGAAAGTATTTCAGAGTGTCTTTGGTTTGGCCAATTAATTTGTTTATTTACACATTCATACTGTATATACTAACACCGTGTCCTAAGTACATGCGACGCCATGCCACGGCATACAAAAAAAAGGTATTTTTTAATGTAAATAATGTAATGGTTAAATGTAATCTAACCATCTGTGGCAGCGACAGGCAAAATTTCTATTTCTGTGATGTTGCTGCAAAACAACAGCCTAAACTACTAAGACAATGATCACCTTAGGTACCGATTATGTGCTTTATTCAATGTCAAATGCTACCAATGTAAGTTTGAACACCGTTTTGCATGACATTTATTTGCATACTACTGAAAGCAGCTGGCGATAGTTCACCTCAGATCTTGAAAGTAACAGTTTGAAAATGAAAGTCAGAACTGTGACTCAGTGCAAACCAACAGCATCAGTCACTCAGTAGCCTATTAATAAGAGGTTTAATGTGTATCAATCAGATGATGTCCCACTGCGTTATGAGTGCAGTGGCTGATGTTTAAATGAATGGCTGGTATTTCATGTTTAGTGCCGACATGCAAACTGCTGTTCAATTGGATCTTGTTGCTTTATGTGTAGTACTCGAATAACATTTTTAGTGGGTTTATTGTCAAAAATGCAATGGTGATACAACTCCATTGATATCATGACAAAGAAAAAAGCCTAAATTACTACTAACACTGTAAAAAAAATTAGTTGACTGAACTTTTAACCCTAATACTGCACTTTTGATTTAACTTTTTTATTGCAGGAAGTAGTTTGACAATTGATGTAAGTAATTACTCTTCATATAGTAATTGATTAAGTAATTCGACATGTATACAACCGATATACAGTAGTCAATGTTTGAAGTTTCATTAAAGTTGTCCCAAAACTGTTTACTGTAGGACTTTATAAAACAACACCCATTCCGGTCTCCTGACAATTTCTAAAAAAGAAAAAACAAGGAAGTAACTTCTGACAGATTTCATCTGCTGTCTGGGTTTTCACTGCCTTTTTACACCTCCCTTTCTTCATGTGTTCAGTACTTTTTCTCCTGTGTCATTTTAATTTATTACACTTATGTGAGTGTATGGGTGTTTCCCAGTACTGGGTTGCAGCTGGAAGGGCACCCGCTGTGTAAAACATATGCGGGATAAGTTGGCGGTTCATTCCGCTGTGGCGACCCCTGATTAATAAAGTGACTAAGCCGAAAGGAAAATGAATGAGTGATTGAAACAAATGTAATACATAATGCAAATATTTTCACACAATTTAGTGGTAAATAATCTAACCTACAAGACTGGATTGTCAAAGATCTGATTCAGAACTATTATGTATGTGTTTTTGGCTTTGTTTATGTGACTTTTTTTTAACCCTAAAACATACTAACCATGAATAACCTTTATTTAATTTTATTTTTTAAATACACGCATATGCATCCATCTTTGCAGTACATTATTGTTGCAGTTTAAAATTACATGATAGTCAAGGGTATATTATAATCATTCATTCATTTTATTTTCGGCTTAGTCCCTTTTATTAATCTGGGGTCGATACAGCGGAATGAACCGCCAACTTATCCAGCATATGTTTTATGCAGCGATGCTCCATCTCTGGGAAACATCCATACACACTCATTGGGTATAGTATAATGCAATTAAGAAATGAGCACAAATGTCAGAGCATACCCAAACATCCCAAGAAAACTTTTTCTGGATGCTGAGAATCCAAGAGATTGTTTTATAAAGCTTAAGAAAGCACAGATCAGCCATGCGGCGAAATCAGTACCACAAAAAAAAAATGAACTTACAACACTTTTTTTTTTTTACGTAACTAAAAGATGACGTTGTGCATTTTGCTCTTTTTTTTCTTCCTCCAGATCAACATCGACCATTCAACCAAAGCTGCCATTGAGAAGAACATCCTTCAGCCGACCCCCTCCTGCTTCGACGCAGCGCAGCATAAAATCTACGGCTTGATGAAAAGAGACTGCTATCCACGATTCCTTGCCTCTGACATCTACCTGACCCTGACAAAGAGATCAGGTCCACCTACTATGACCAGGAGAAGATCCCGTTCCTTCGTTTTCAATGAACGTCCCGAAGGCACAGCTGCCTGGTTGTAGATCTGTACTGTAATGCTAGTTTTTGTGTTTGTACAGTTGAAGTCAGAATTATTAGCCCTTCTGAATTATTAGATTTTCCCCCAATCTCCATTTAACGGAAATCAGATTTTTTTCGACACATTTCTAAACAAAATAGCTTTAATAACTCATTACTAATCAGTGATTGATCTTTGCCATGATGACAGTACCTCATATTTTACTAGAAGGGCTTGACATTAACACCCACCAATTGATGGCAGATTTCAGCTGTGGCGAGTCAGACAGACACCCCCACAAACCACTTTGGCTGGTTAAAAATACATTTTTTAATTGCCAGTGTTACCTGGTCCCTAAAGAATAGAATTATGGTGTTTGGCTGTTTGTCAATATCCGTGCAAATGTACTCTTAAGAATCGGGAAGCAGCACGATTGATAACTGTTTGCGTGAACAAAAGAAAAGCAGATGAACACCTCAAGGAGAGGATGATCAGGCACACAGTATGACTCATGCGATGCCCACAAGCTTGAAAGCTCATGTTTCCTTGCGCAAAACAACTGTGTCTGTAAACGCAACTGGTATGATCGTTTCTCTTTGAAATACTGTAGATTGGGAAAAAAAACGGTGCTCTTGCCCAGTCCTGCTGCTTTCAAGAGATCTCCAGATTTTTTCTAAAGCCGCTTTTGCTTTTACTTTTCTTTGAACAGATTATTACTGGGCCTAACCAAAGTCTCTTTAAGGCAAGTAATTTCATTCATGGGGAATGGGGAAACATCAAATCCTCCAAAACTCTCAGCCAAGCTTACGATTACATTACATATTTGTAATCACCACTAAATTTAAACAACAGCTGTCTTATAAGTTTAATTTCTAAACGTTCAAATCAAACATAATCGGCATATTTTCAGGTTGCCCGAGCTAATGCGCATGTGCACCAACCTCATTTATGGCCTTTCAACCCATTACCATCCTTTGAGTAATGTTTCGTCTGACCGCGCTGCTCTTCAGAAGTAATCCACAAGTTGGTCTTGACGGCGAATATCTTCCAGAAATGAAAGTGACTCTTTGTTTACAAGTTTGTAGACGTTCGAGGAGTTACTGTCATGTGACGTGTGTTTAACATGTCGGACTCTACCTTGCGTTCGTTTTTTATACAGATACAAAAGCGAAAAACTTTTATTTTTTAGAGCACTTGGTACAGATTTCAAGCTTTATGTGTACATATTTTGTATGTCTGTGATGGAAGTATTCACTGAGATTCCAGTGCTTTTGTTGACCACAAAAAACTGTCGCAAAAGTAAACGTCTGATGCAAGCATCTGCCCTGGAAAAGCGTCACTCTATAGCGATCTCTGATCGGCTCCTGTTCTAGTAAGCGGGGCTTCATTCATCATATTGACCGTTACTTTTTGCCAGTCAAAACTATAGAAGTGATGTCTTGTGTATTCTATAGTCTTTGATCTAACGTTAACAGTGTGCGTGATCATCCTTTCACTATCGCCCACAGAATGTTTTTCACCTGCTTTATTTTGATTGCAGTTATTTTTGTTAAAATGCTTTAATTATCCTTTTCAATAGCATTGCTTTAATAAGAGATAACTCTCCATTTATCTATAGTTACCTGATGATCTGGGACCTTTAGCCTGGACAAACTACTGCGTAGATAAATGAGAATGATTTTTTAAATATCAATTGTTTTTTTAAGAGCAATATTGTTGAATAAAAGTGTATTTATACAGCTACATTTAGCCTGTTTTGACATATTATTTGAAAATCATGGCAAGAAAAATAATTAGTTTGGTGTGGCCAGAGAGAAAATTGCTAAATCCTAAGTGTTGAGCCCTAAAAAGTCCAAACAAAATTTTATGAGGACGCCATTAATGAGGATGACATTTTTACCAAGTCAAATTTATGTATATAAAATATATTTTCCCAACAACTAACTTGTGGCTAGTGAAAATGGTGAATGGTTAGTAAAGTTGGAAAACTACTAGCCACAGTGGCTGGTGATCAAAAAGTTCTGTTTACTAGATATACTTCCAAGACACTAGTATGCAGCTGTAAGTGACAGGCTTAACTAGGTTATTAGGCAAGTCATTGTACAGTATAATGATGGTTTGTTCTGTAGACAATTGAAAAAAAATATCGCTTAAGAGGTCTAATAATATTGACGATAAAATGTTTTTAAAACAAATTATAACTGCTTTTATTCTAGCCAAAATAAAATAAATAAGTCTTTCTCCAGAAGAAAAAATATTATAGGAATTACTTTGACATCATTTGGGAAATATTTTAAAAAAGAAAACAAAAAAAACAGAAGGGCTAATAATTTGGTCTTCAACTGTGTACTGTCAGTAGCACTTGATCCCGTGACACCTCTCAGCTATTTATTAACATTAGTTCCCGTGTTGCTGGTTGTGTATTTAAATACTAATCCTCCTGTCGTCGTTGTCAAATGCTCGATTTGTGCTTGAAGGATTCAAAATTAATTTAAGCTACTTGTTTAGAATGGCTAAACATTGTACATAACTGTTTTTGTGATAAAATCTCTGTGTAATAAACTGTACATAACTGCCTCTTAATGAACTTTTATCATTTTGTAATGTGATATATTGTATATATTATATATATATATTGTATATATATATATACAATTATATATTGTAATGGAGACAAAGGAGTGTAGATCCAAATGCAGGTTTATTAATGGTTTATTAATAGGATGGTCAGGCAGACAACGTTCAAAAGGGTCAAACAGATGTATATGGGCTATCCAGAATCGAAATAACAGGCGAATGGTCAGTACAGGCAAGCAGCAGACAACATAAACAAACAAACAAGACTAGAGTCAAAACACGGCAAAGCAAGGCAAGAGAAACCCTGTAAAACAAGACTCAGCCCAGAGGTGTGCATGTGTGCTATGTATATAGTCACTGTAATTAGTTGAGAAAGATCCTCTGGCTGTGTGTGTGTAATCAATGGAACCTGGAGCAGGTGCGTGTGAGCAGTGCATGACTGGATATGTAGTTCTTTTGCTGGCAGATTTGTAGTTCTCCAGCGATCTGCATGGACTAGATCGACGGTGACTGTGACATAAACTGTGCGAAGCGACTTACAAGTGAAGACTATAGATGTACTTTAATTGTCAAACTGTTATTAATAACATGTCAATAAAAACATGTAAATACTATGGCAAGTCAATCTGAAAGGGTATATGGAGAAGTATGCAGAAGGACATTTAAGTTTTCAGTAACCTGGTTCAAGCGCTTCCGGTGAACTGTATGCCGTACTGTATATACGTTTCTGGAGATCGTGAATGTCGCCAGACCATTTAGTCTTTAAAACCAATGCTACGGGATGGTATGACGTTCCTTGTTTCGCTTACCCACTGACAGCTTACCTCCGTAATGACAGCTTTGCTGCATTTACCAGTTTGTCTGGTAGCTCGACACTTATATCGGTAGACCTGAGATGCAGAATGGAATTGACCACGACAACGGTGCTCGAGTCCGGCGAAGAATGGTTCCAGAAAGCAGGTAAGATAAAAACAGAAGCCAAAAAAAAAAAAAAACATGTAAATAACAGGGTGAGAATGTGGTAAAATATGGTAAAAATCAGGCAGCTTTTCTTTTTCTGGATTGCTTTTCAAAACACTTGCTGCGTCCCAAATGACACTCTATACACTATGCACTTATGCACTATGTACTTATGCACTTACACACTCAACAGCACAGTATATGTATGTAGTGTCGTCCCAAATGGAACACTAATGGCTTTTTTTACTAAGCGGAAGTTCAAACCATTTCCCTGATGACGTTTGACGGTTGCCAAATTAGTTAAATAAATGACCAAAATACCAAATAATACCTAGCGTGAGAATAACCGCATTCACCATCGGGAGGCGCTATAATCACTCTCGTAGGAGAATTTTGCTTTCACAAACCAATATAAATAAAATTAACCAACATGTGCGCCCGATAGCTCTGTCCTTTTCGCTACGTGCGCAAAGCGATGCGGTCGTTGAGGATGTGAAGTGTCCATCATTACACACTTCATATTACCGGTTGAACGAGTGCATCATCCGGGTAATAAAGTGCACTAATTATTTGTAGAGTTTTCAGTGTGAAAGCACTACTTACACTATTTATACTTCAAAATGGCGTAGGAAAGTACACAAGTGTGCGATTTGGGACGCACCTACTGTGTTTGAGTTTAGGAAAGTGGGTGGTCGGGTCAATCGATGCTTTTTAAAATACTATTGGTTGGGTTTAGAGAAGGGGGAGGGTGGGGTGATCGGTTGATTGGTCAGTCAGTGAGTCAGTCAGTCGACATCAGTCTCTGGTGGATTTATGTGAGAACAGCAGGCGCGAATGCCTCTGAAAAATATCTGAAAAAGCATACACTGCGGATGGGTTCGCGAAAACTTGAACTTAGGATGAATTTTTATTGCACAGACTGATAATTTTGCCCTAGTGTTTTGTCAGAAACCACATATATTCTTTTTGTCTGTAGGTTTTTCTCCTATATGACATTGAGAGTCAAAAATAAATCTTTATATATAGAGCTTTTTCCTCTTAAAGTGTCTATTTCAGCTTGCAAATGCACAATTTTAAACGCTACAATGCTGTAAAGTTGAATAGTAAATTCGCTTAGCTCTTTCATGGCATCCATAATCTCATTTATCTATATGTTAGCTGGCATTTCAGTTGCTTTATTAAAATTCGAAATATAAAATCTGTCATCGTTTATTCACCCTTCTACAGTATTGTTTTAGAACTGATGATAGACACTATAATGAAGAAATCTGGAAACCTGTAGTATTTATATTCCCTACTGTGGATGTCGATGGTTACAGGTTTTCTGCTTTCTTCTGCTTTCTTCTCTAGTGCTTAACAAAATAACTCATGAAGTTTTGGAACCACTTTAAAATATATAAACAATGAGTATATTTTTATTTTGGGTGAACTATCCCAAGATTACCATGTCAGTAGCATGATTTAGCATGATTAGCATGTTACTAGCATGTTGTTAGCTTGATTAGCGTGTTTGTAACATGATGTTAACATGATTCTGACATAATCATATTCTTTGTACAATTAGCATGTTGATAGCATGATTTTAGCATGATTAGCGTGTTACTAGCATGCTGTTATCTAGATTAGCATGTTTGTAACATGATGTTAACGTGATTCTGGCATAATTAGCACGTTCTTAGCACAATTAGCATGTTAATAGCATGATTATAGTATGATTATCATGTTACTAGAATGTTGCAAGCAGTGCCATTGCTAGGCATAAGTGATTGACCTATTTTATGTTGTAAAATGGAACCCAATTGACTTCATAAAATGACGTAAATGTAAGAGCTAAAATGCTAAGTCTTACCCAAGTTTTAGCCAACAAAAATACTTTATTAGCAGCTCGTTTTAGCTGGACCACTTTGACCACTGAATAAAATCTGATTGAAGCATGCAGTGATATTGTCCGCAGTCAGATTTTAGGAGGCCCACAGGTGTCCTGCTTTAGGCTGAGTCTCGCTGCGCTGTGCAAACATCACTAACAGGTACTCAGCGCTTGCAGTTTGTCGAGATTTCATCCCATTTCTAGTGATTTATTCTTCTTTTTTTTTTACCCCCCTACAAATTATTGTGTTCAAGATGGCCACATCTACCTCCTGAGGTGAATCATTAGAGCTCATGTCAGGCTTCCAGCTGTCTTCAGCAAGACCCACGTCTGATCCACTGTCATCCTATCAAACCAGACTGCTTGCGTCTTATAGCAGGCATCAATTATGCATGCGCAGACAGGCTACTGGAATGCATAATGTCTAACTTTGGATGCCACCAAGCAGAACGCAGTCAGGGATGGAATTAAAAATATTGATGTACATGTAAACATTTTACTCAGCTTATTGTTTTGCAGCATGAACCTGCAGAATTATTTCTCAAGCAATTTAATGTGAATGAATGCATCATGGTCTTAAGCGAAATGAGAATGCAACCAACATGATTTTGGTCATTGAAATACCTTGTACATTTGAAGGAATTACAATCTCATGAAAATGCACAATTTAAAAAAATAATTATTATTGTTATAATTATGCACACACGAATGAGAACATACAAATTTATATGAATTAATTATTTTTTTAAATGTGCATTGAATTGTGTGAAAAGATGCTTTTTCTGTGCTTACGTCACAATTTACCTCTCTCACAAGGGCACAGGAGAACGTCCAACCTAAAATCAACCAAAATCCAACATCTGATTGACATCATAGTGGTAACATCCACACAACGTAAAGCTGTAACTTCATTAGATGTTGATATTTGGTTGCCATAACTGATGAATAAATGTCTGTATGGTAACACTTTATTTTGAGGGTCCATTTGGGTATTAGTAGACTATCTACTTAATATCTGTTGATACTGACATTCAACAGATATTTAACTGACTATAGGAAACTTTGCAAGTACATGTCAACTTACACTAACCCTAACCCCAACCCTTACCCCAACTGTCTTCTTATAATCTAATAAGAATTAGTTGCAATGTAACTTAAGTTCAAAAAATAAAGTGTGACTGTCTGCATTTGGTCACTTTCGCAACCTACAATCAACCAAATATCAACGTCATTTGATGT
The DNA here is from genome assembly GCA_903798035.1 of Danio albolineatus. Classification (NCBI taxonomy): domain Eukaryota; kingdom Metazoa; phylum Chordata; class Actinopteri; order Cypriniformes; family Danionidae; genus Danio; species Danio albolineatus. The sequence goes on along the minus strand of CAIGQQ010035826.1, from coordinate 6,055,367 downwards.
CATTATTGGACATCAAAATAACGTCGTCCTTACATGCTGGCTAGACATTGAATTTTGATCAACTGACATCACAACCTAAATCGAACCTAATATTAACGTCTTATTACGTCGTGTGCCTGCTGGGCAATAATAGAGTTGGCTTTGTGGGTCAGAAAAGCAAGTGATAACCTGTTACCCAGCACTCACTTTTGGGGATTTACACCTTCCTAACTTTAAATAGTAACATTAGAAAAGAAGACACTTTGGGCTTTACAGTGCTAAAAGGGGAAGTGTCATGCTCAAAAATATAAAAAGCTAAAAATGATGAAATCATGAGGAAAAAAATTGTATTGTGTTCAATATTTGTTTTTCCATATACAAACACAGGAAAACATTAATGTAATGTCCTAGAAAAAAATATAACATGAAAGCCAAGTGTTTGATGAGTTTATATTTCGAATTTGATTAATGGCCCGTTTCCACTGAGTGGTACAGTACGGTACGGGTCGGTACGGGTCACCTTTATCAGGCTTGCGTTTCCACTGCTAAAGGGTACTCTTTTGGTGGGTGTGGTGTACAGTACGACAGACGTCATTTTCGCAATATTTCCCAATATATATATATATATATATATATATATATATATATATATATATAAGAAAGGCATGAAAGCCCACACTTAAATGCAAACTTGATGTCAAATCAATGAATCAATCTGAAAAATCTGTCACAAGTCTGTGTCGAATACCTCACATACAGTTTCTACTCATGAACTTTGATTATCTGGAGATGCAGATTTCACAGAAACCCCCATTAGAAGCTCAAGGATGCAGTCTATAAATCTTGAAGAAGCCTTAAGTGTTATCAATCCACAGTTAATCAGACTAACGCCATCAAACCATAATGATCGTAATTAGCCCCTAAAATCCAGCATCTTGGTAGAACGATTATTTTAATAGCTATTAAAGCGAAATCTGAGGTTTCATGAATCATAAATGGATGTTGACTAATGAACTGTTTCACAAGCTTTGCGAGATCGGGCACAAATGTGGCGACAGTACAAACACAGAAGACTGATTACACTGTGGCTCTGAAGACCTTTTTATTTCAGCTTTACCACATTCAAAACCTGCAGTCAAGAACGGCCAAGCTCTTGTTGTGGGAAAGCGTAATACAGATAAATGGTGTGATCGGATGTAGTGTTGTGTTTAACACCCACAGCGCTACTTTGACATACACCAGATGTTTCTGCAAAAAGCATTTGACCTTGACGAGAAAGAGAAGCTTAAAGGGACAGTTCTCCAAAAAGTAAAAACCTAAGTCGTTTGACATGTTTTACTTCCTTGTAACATGAAATGCCAGTAGATTTTTTTTGTCTATGTAGTTCAATAGCTTTAAAGGGATAGTTCACCCAAAAATGAAAAGTCTGTCATCATTTACTTAGCCTTCACTTGTCACAAATCTATTTTAGTTTCTTTTCTTTTCTTTTTTTTTTTAAACTTGTAACCATTGACTTCTAGTTTTTGTTTTTCCTATTGATGTCAATGGTTACAGCTTTCTAACATTTATATTATAAGACAAGTTGTATTCGTGTGAAAACTTCAATTCCCGATGAAAAATTTACACTGGATTTTCATTCATTCATTTTCTTTTCAGCTTAGTCTCTTTATTAATCAGGGGTCGCCACAGTGGAATGAACCGTCAACCTTTACAGCATATGTTTTACGCAGCGGATGTCCTTAATCCAGCAGCAACCCAGCACTGAGAAATTCAATTCAATTCAATTCACATTTATTTGTATAGCGCTTTTACAATGTAGATTGTGTCAAAGCGGCTTCACATAGAAGGTTACAGTAAATTGAAAATGTCAGTTTAGTTATTAATGTTTCAGTTCAGTTCAGTGTTTTTGAACATTCACTACTTAGAGTCCAAACACTGAAGAGTATTCCATCGGTGCGCAGCTCTAGCTGCAGTTTAGGCGCCAGAGGTCGGAGAACTCGAGGCTCGGCTGTCCTTGGAGGGTCACAGGAATCTGTCTCTTGCTTGCTACTCCGCCAAGCAGCTGCTCAGGATACAGTGAGGTCCAGGATTATGGAGCCTTGGACTCGTCTCGTCACGGGTCTCGGATCGCATCCGTGGCACTGCATAGTCTCTAGGGGGCCTCGGGATGAGGATCCCCAGATGGAAATAGAGAAGAACGTAACACCCATATACTCTCATTCACACACATACACTATTTCCAATTTAGTTTATTCAATTCACCTATAGCACATGACTGTCGGGGAGCACCCGGAGGAAAGCCA
>CAIGQQ010035826.1:5999622-6025220 GCA_903798035.1 Danio albolineatus | reverse complement strand
TCAGACATTTTGTTCTGTGTAGCTTTTTTCATCATCTGCTTTGTGATTTTTTTATGTTTTATGTGTTGAACTTAATGTACTTAATGTATTTTTCAGATTACAGATTTTTACTGTAGCATTTTTACCGTTTTTTACCTCTGAAATCAGACATTTTGTTCTGTGTAGCTTTATTCATCATCTGCTTTGTGATTTTTTTTTATTATTATGTGATTTGTTGAACTTACTGTACTTGATGTGTTTTACAGATTACAGATTTTTACTGTAGCATTTCTACCGTTTTTTACCACTGAAATCAGACATTTTTGTTCACTGTAGCTTTTTTCATCATCTGCTTTGTGATTTTTTCATTGTTTTATGTGTTGAACTTAATGTACTTCATGTGTTTTACAGATTACAGATTTTTACTGTAGCGTTTTTACCGTTTTTTACCACTGAAATCAGACATTTTGTTCTGTGTAGCTTTTTTCATCATCTGCTTTGTGATCTGTCTGTTGTTGCGTGATAACTTATCTAATAGGTTGTACAGATTACAGATGTCTAAAGTAGCATTTTTACCGTTTTTTTATACCACTGAAATCAGACATTTTTGTTCAGTGTAGCTTTATTCATCATCTGCTTTGTGATTTTTTTTATTGTTTTATGTGTTGAACTTAATGTGTTTAATGTGTTTTACAGATTACAGATGTTTACTGTAGCATTTTTACCGTTTTTTTTAACCACTGAAATCAGACATTTTTGTTCAGTGTAGCTTTATTCATCATCTGCTTTGTGATCTGTCTGTTGTCTGTTGTTGCGTGATGTGTTGAACTTATTTGATCGGTTTTACAGATTACAGATTTTTACTTTAGTGTTTTTTTACCGTTTTTTACCACTGAAATCAGACATTTTTGTTCAGTGTAGCTTTTTTCATCATCTGCTTTGTGATTTTTTTTATTGTTTTATGTGTTGAACTTACTGTACTTGATGTGTTTTACAGATTACAGATGTTTACTATAGCAGTTTTACCGTTTTTTACCACTAAAATCAGAATTTTTTTTTCAGTGTAGCTTTTTTCATCATCTGCTTTGTGATTTTTTTTATTATTTTACGATGTGTTGATCTTACTCTACTGTTTTACAGATTACAGATTTTCTTACTGTAGCGTTTTTACCGTTTTTACCATTGAAAATCTAAATTTTTGTACAGTGTAGCTTTTTAATGATCTGCTTTGTGATCTGTCTGTTGTCGCGTGATGTGTTGAACTTATTTGATAGGTTTTACAGATTACAGATTTTTACTGTAGCTTTTTACTGTTTTTTACCACTGAAATCAGACATTTTTGTTCAGTGTAGCTTTTTTTCATCATCTGCTTTGTGTGTTTTTTTTTATTATTTTGTGATTTGTTGAACTTACTGTACTTAATGTGTTTTACAGATTACAGATTTCTACTGTAGCATTTTTACCGTATTTCACCTCTGAAATCAGACATTTTTGTTCAGTGTATCTTTATTAATCATCTGCTTTGTGGTTTTTTCATTGTTTTATGTGTTGAACTTAATGTACTTAATGTGTTTTACGGATTACAGATTTCTACTGTAGCATTTTTACCGTATTTCACCTCTGAAATCAGACATTTTTGTTCAGTGTAGCTTTATTCATCATCTGCTTTGTCATCTGTCTGTTGTTGCGTGATGTTGAACTTATTTGATAGGTTGTACAGATTACAGATGTTTACTGTAGCATTTTTACTATTTTTTACCACTGAAATCAGACATTTTGTTCAGTGTAGCTTAATTCATCACCTTCTTTGTGATCTGTTTATTGTTGCGTGATGTATTGAACTTATTTGATAGGTTTTACAGATTACAGATTTTTACTGTAACCTTTTTACCGGTTTTTTTTTTTACTACTGAAATCAGACATTTTTGTTCAGTGTACCTTTTTTCATCATCTGCTTTGTAATTTTTGTATTGTTTTATGTGTTGATCTTACTGTACTTGATGTGTGTTACAGATTACAGATTTTTACTGTAGCCTTTTTACCGTTTTTTTACCACTAAAATTTTACCACGACATTTTTGCTCAGTGTAGCTTTTTTCATCATCTGCTTTGTGTTTTTTTTTATTGTACCATGTGTTGATCTTACTCTACTGTTTTACAGATTACAGATTTTCTTACTGTAGTGTTTTTACCGTTTTTACAATTGAAATCAAACATTTTTGTACAGTGTAGCTTTTTTTATTATCTGCTTCATGATCTGTCTGTTGTTGCGTGATGTGTTGAATTCATCTGATGTCTTGTGGGATGTGTTAAACAAATCGCTAAACATCAAATGGTGAACCCTGCCTTAGTGAACAGCAGTGCACGTACCACCTGAGATATTTTCTCACCACAAATGCACAGAGTGTACTGCTTAGCATCACGTACAAAGAACATTTCCATACATGCTCAGCCCTCAGGCAAGAATACCTTCTCTGTCTGTCATGAAACTGTTTTGATCACGGGATGAAATCATTATAAATGACATCTGTCTTCTGGGAAAAACATAAACAACAAACAAAATGATTTGCCAGAGGGCAAGTATAGGGCCACAACAAATACAGTGCACCACATATATGAGTACACTCCACACAAATCTCTCATTTAAATCAATATTTTCTATAGGAAGCTTTACCGTATTATATTTGTGCATATACACTCACCGGCCACTTTATTAGGTACACCGAATAATAATTACTTGTACTGGGTTGGATCCTCTTTTGCATTCAGAACTGCCTTAATCCTTCGTGGCATAGATTCAACAAGCTACTGGAAAATTCCTTCGGGATTTTGGCCCATATTGGCATGATAGCATCACACAGTTGCTGCAGATTTGTCGACTGCACATCCATGATGCGAATCTCCTGTTCCACAACATCACAAAGGTGCTCTATTGGATTGAGATCTGGTGACTGTGGAGGCCATCTGAGTGAACTCATTGTCCTGTTCAAGAATCCAGTCTGAGATGATTTGCGCTTTATGACATGGTGCGTTACCCTGCTGAATGTAGCCATCAGAAGATGAGTACACTGTGGTCATAAAGGAATGGACATGATCAGCAACAATACTCAGGTAGGCTGTGGTGTTGACAGAATGCTCAATTGGTACTAATGGGCCCAAAGTGTGCCAAGAAAATATCCCCCACACCATTACACCACCACCAACAGTCTGAACCATTGATACAAGGCAGGATGGATCCATACTTTCATGATGTTGACATCAAATTCTTACCGTACCATCTAAATGTCGCAGCAGAAATTGAGACTCATCAGACCAGGTGATGTTTTATCAATCTTTTAATGTCCAATTTTGGTGAGCCTGTGCCAATTATAACCTCAGATTCCTGTTCTTAGCTGACAGAAGTGGCACCCGTTGTGGTCTTCTGCTGCTGTAGCCCATCTGCTTCAAGGTTGGACATGTTGTAGTTACTTGAGTTACTGTTGCCTTTCTACCAGCTCGAACTAGTCGGGCCATTGTCCTCTGACCTCTGGCATCAACAAGGCATTTGCGCCCACAGAACACGCTCACTGGGTATTTTCTCTTTTACAGACCATAAACCCTAGAGATGGTTGTGCGTGAAATCCCAGTAGATCAGCAGTTTCTGAAATACTCAGACTAGTGAGCGTACATTAGACTAGTCAGTACTGAAGTCAAATCTGGAGCTAATATAACAAAATAACTTATGATAACGGCCCAAAATTAGTAGACCCAAATGTATATGTTCGAGATTTATATTACATAAAACATTTAAAACCAGCAAAATTCAAGAGAAACAGTATTTTTTCAATATTTGTCATGAATTAAATGTATTATCTTTCTATTTCTAAAGATGTTTGGTAACTAAAATATTATTTTAATTCATATATATATATATATTAGGGCTGTCAAAATTAGCGCGTTAACGCATGCCGATTAATTTGAAATATTTAACGCGTTAAAAAAATTAACGCATTTAACGCAGTGGCAGTTTTTTTTCTGTTGTGGCGTCCACAGAGGCGACCTAGGAGTCCGACAAGGGTGGCAGAATAGTGAGCGAACCCCTCAGTCCTCACTTTAATCTGCGACACCTACCCCCTCCCTCCCGGTCCTCACGTTCAGCCGCGAACCGGTCACTTTCTTTTTCACTTTCGGGTTGAGGGCGGCGTGATCACCGTTCGCCTAGAGCACCAGTTCAGCTTGCTCCGGCCCTGCGTGTGTTTAATGAGCAAAGGAATATGGATAAAGTATAATATGGATAATATGGATCCATGTAAATGTACTCAGTGAAAGTGCCAGATGATGTCGCAAGCTGTCAAAGACAGCCCATTCCTCTCTAAGTTGATTCCAAGCGCCCTCAAATGTTTCATTAAGTTTGACGTGTTTCCCCCCTACACGCAACTTTAGTAAAGCGTCTGCTTCGCGTTGCTGCATCAGAATCCTTGCTTGAGAAATACAGCCATACTTTAAGAACCGTAGTGGTGAGTAGTGATGATTTGAAGGGAGTGTGCTCTACTGCGCGCGCACTCTCTCTCTCTCTCTGTCTGTGTGTGTGTGTGTGTGTGTGCGTGCATGCGTGTGTGTTGTCACCCGATAATGTCAACAGACTGGACTGTCTTAGCAACTGGCTAAAAAAGGACTAAGCAAAATTGTTTCTACTTTATAATTAATGTTCTCAACTAGCAAAACAACTTCACATTGAATACAATTGTTTGTATTCAATACTTTATTTATTTTTTTTTGTCTTCCAATTTCCATATTTGCAATGCCTGTATTTTGGATTTTTTTGTAGTTCACTTAGAATCCAACATGGAAATAATTTTTGTTTGATATTGGCATTGATTGTTTTAAAATTCAAATGACACTTACATGCCTGTGTTTTTATTTCTGTAATAAATACGGCTTTTCGTGATTAATCATGATTAATCACAAACAAAAGTGTGATTAATTAGTTATTTTTTTTAATAAACTGACAGCCCTAATATATATATATATATATACATTTAATAAATATGTTTTGTTTAAATCCACCAAAATATAACCCATTTTTAAAATGGGTTGTACTCATTAATGTTGAGAACTATATGTTAGAATAAATCCATGGCAAGTGAAGTCGCAAAATGCAGTTTCCTGTGTGATACTCTCATTTTCACTCATTCTTCTCTCAGCTCTCATTCTTGATTAAGCTGCGGCACTCGAGAGGAAATGACTGTGCGCACATTAGGATGTGAATTGTGATATGTACATAAAGCAAAGACGCTGAAAGTTTTTCGAAATTTCCCAATCGATGACTCTTGCTTATTATATTATACGAGTAGGTTTACAAGAAAGCCTAGTGCTGTATGTGCCAAAGTAATGTGATCGTCATGATTTGACTCGCCCGGTTTGTTGTTGTGTCTCGTTTTAAGGACATCTTGGTGTCTTTTAGACCCATATCAGTTTTATCTGCAGGGTCAAACCAAATGCTTTTGTTCCTTTCCACAATGGAAACATCAGTCCCACGGTTAGCATGCACATGTACCAATATGTGAGTCAAAACCCACGCACAACAAAAAATGGTTCTATTTTTGTTTGTAATTCCATTCTTGACCTTTCATTAGACTGAACTCAAGCTGCGCTCCAATTTGCATACTTGTACTACATCCTAATGTACGAAAAGGTACATGTTTTGGAGCGTGTAACAGCAGAATATGCAAGCTTTGGTACATGCTCATTGACAGATCATTATGTTACATAGTAACATCCCCTGTCAGTCATCTTCACATCATCCACATTTCATTCATATTTAATTACCTACCATATTCAAGAAGCAGCAGATTAATCTGCCATTCACAAGTCTGCATTCATTGAAATCTCCGCAGGTGTTTAAACAATTATGCATTCAGAAGGTAAAGTTTGAACATATCTTTATAAAAATTCACATTGTTGTCGCAGATGAAATATGATGATTTAAATATTGTCCAAGTGGCTAGATGTTAATTAATCTAGTAATGGATCTAGAGGTGTAAACTACGGTGGCCGAGAGAGCTTAATGCGCTGCAATTTAAGAAAGCACATGCAATAACAAAAAACACCAGCAAATTAAGAAACAATCTTCATCAATTTGACAGCACACCTGTTGCAAATTGTCACAACACAGACAACGGAAGAAATGCGCAGCAAATTGGTCAAAACACAAACAACAAAAGAAACGTGCAGCAAATTTGTCAAAACACAACGGGAGAAATGCGCAGCCACATAACATAACGGAAATGTTTCAAGAGGACCTAAAACCTGGCGGACCCAGCTGAGATACGGATGTAGTTAATTTATTTAATAACGCAACGTTTCAGTTAATCTTTAACTAGACTGATAATTTACAAAAGACAACGGAATCGTGTAATCAGGATATTAAAATAAACGAAAAACAACTCACCTTTCAAAGACTACCAATCACTTCACTGAACAACAGTCATGGCGGGTCCATATCCCAGATGGGTCCGTCAGGTTTTTGGGTCCTCTTGAAACATTTCCGTTGTGTTATGTGGCTGTTTGCTGCGCGTTTCTTCTGCTGTGTTTTGACCAATTTCCTGTGCGTTTCTTTTGTTGTTTGTGTTTTAACCATTTTGCTGCGCATTTCTTCCGTTGTCTGTGTTGTGAGAATTTGCAACAGGTGTGCTGTCAAATTGATGAAGATTGTTTCTTAATTTGCTGGTGTTTTTTGTTATTGCCTGTGCTTTCTTAAATTGCGGCGCGTTAAGCTCTCTCGGCCAACGTAGTGAACTTACACTGGTCTCACGGTTCGGTTCGGTTCGGTTCGGTTACGATTATCATGCCATAGATTCGATTCAATTTGATTCGCGATTCCTTAATGATGCTTTCCATACACAGTTTTATATTTTCTTCACATCACAATAATTCTTGTATTTAAATGTATACTTATAATACAATTTGGTCCTCTAATACGTCAGATATATAAACTGTACCTTTAAAAACTCAAGTACATGCACAGAACAACATAACTGCATTTATAGCAAAAAACAAATGTAAATATCCCGCTCGCTTTCTGAGCCTTGTCTAGTGATTTCGTTCTTACACCCCTATGAATGGTCACGTGCTCAACAGGAAGGGCTGCGATTGGCTCCAATGCTCTGGTGCTGTTCACCGATGATAAACACTCATAAACGGCAGTGGCGATCACAGCTGATCCATGATAGACGTGGAGGAGAAAACTCTACTGACATGCACTTGTGTCCGTATCCAGAAGTATTGCTGTAACCGCTGAGAGGAGAGGAGAAGTTACACCAGCAGGTCAGATGGGCCAGAGAGAGAGAAAAGGAGAACTTTCAATTTTTCAATGGCAGTGAAATAGGGGCTTCTGCTGTAAGTGTCAGTGAAAGTCCAGCAAACACTTTCACGCAGTGAAATTGTGCACAGTTTCTGAGTTTTTAAGTAGTTGGAGTGTTTTAAATACTCGCTCTCGCCTCCCTCGCCAACCTACGGAGACATAGTGCTAATGAGATATATGACGTCAGTACATAATAACCGGTTATGATCTTTTACTGAACCGATACCGAATTGTCTGCGTCTGCATCGCGGTACACCAAAGAAACAATTAATTTTGACACCTCTAAATGATTCAAACATCTCTAACGAAGCCTCTCTGTTTGATGGTTGGTCTTGCGCATCCGCCATGTTTGTAGTTGTTAACCTGAGTTAGTAGATCTAATTGAATTCACGTCCAAGGCGTAATGTGCTGTGGGCAATATTAGCCGTTGGAGTACAGACGGTTTACACTTCAGTAAGAGTACACAATCCAGGAACCATACTCTTTTCATTATACTACAGGACATACTCTATTTAAGAATACTATTTAGAACAGATATGGAAATTGGGACGCAGCTCATTTAAACGCATGCGTTGTCTCCTCATTTAGCTCATTTAATTTAGAGCCGGATCAGTCTCAAAATTAACAAATTCATTTCAGAACATTCAAAGAGCTAGGCCCAATCCCAATTCCACCCCTTGGCCCTTACCCCTACCCCTCGTTTTGCGCATTCCTGTGAAGGGGTAGAGATGTCCCAATTCTCTTTAGCTTGAAGGCGTAGGGCTTAAAGGAAGGGGTAGATAGCCCTTCGAACAAATATTTTTCAGGACCACATTCGAAACCAAGGGGTAAGAAAATTTCCCAGAATACACCCGCCACAACAGCAGGATAGCTGCACCCGGAAGCAAGGAGATCCACAAATTAATATAATGAATTTTTAAAACAAACAAACAAACACATGTTTTAATATGTTCATAACCGCGTTCATTTTTTACCGTCATGCTTTAAAAAAACTGCTAAGATAAAGAATGTTAAATTTCGCTATATATAATCCTTATTAAAAACAACTGTATAGTAGCCCCACAACATTCTGTCATTCCATGACACTCGAATACCCTGTCAGAAGAGTCTAGTGGATGGGAATTACCCTTTTACAGTGTCTGCAGTAATGTTAGTTTTGTTTTCGTGTGTTAATATGGCCACGGTGTAAATGCACAGAACAGTTACGATCTCATTGCCACATTAGATCGTTATGATAACATAATATATGCCTTCAATGATTTCTTGAAGATAAATGCCAAAAAATAACACAACTGGAATAACTACAGCAGTCACGCTCGCCGATCTCATATAAAGCAAGAGATCGCGATGACATATGATGACGTGTGCTGGTGTTGTAGTTCTGTCTCATTTCTTAGGGGTAAATTTTGAAGCCCTTCCCCCTTCACACTCGATTTTAAGTGCCAAGGGGAAGGGATTAGAATTGGGATTGGGCCTTAATTTCATGCAAAATAGGATCGAGGATTGAAATTAAATTGATCTTCATTTTAGAGTTTCAGAGAAGGCGGTTATTTTTGAACTGGCGTATACAGAAAACCCTCACAATTTCTCCATTCTGCAGATTTATTACTTCTCCAACAACCTCAGTGCAGATTAAAAGCCATGGGAGAAAGAGCTTTTGTGGTTGTGGTCTGTACTTCCTTTGTCTGTTAGGAAGGTCCCTACGTTTTCAAGAATTTGTTTTATTACAGTAAGTGTTTTTATCTTAATACATGAACTGTTGGTGTACTTTCATTGTTTAAAGACCTTTTCTCTTTTCTGTATTACGCTTGATGTAGTTCTTTGGTGTCAGAAAAGCGCAAGAGAGAGCCCGGGAGAGAGCCCTGAGCTCAAGGGATCCTCGGGCCCAGGGCTCCCCCCTTTCGCAGGGCGAGGGGAAATTGAGCTCTGGTCGATCTCAAACTCACTGAGGCTAAGGCAGTGGTGTAGTCGGGGCTATATGAGCACGTATACTCGGTATGCCTACTTTTTTCCACAAGCTGTTTGGGTGTTACGACTTCTGAGGATCAATAATTGTGTATACCCTCAGTATACTCACTTGTTTTGCTGATTAGACTTCCCTATTTACGTGTATTGACGTCCCCTTTAACTGTATACCAACTGTTTTTTTTATATTGCATCTTTATTAGTTGCTATTTGTGCAGTTTTGTTTAACTTGCACTATTCCCCGGCCCATGAAGGCCACAGCAGCTCTGAAAAAAAAGTTTTCGAAGGTGACGAAAAGTCAACTGAAAGATGTCACGCTGAAAGAGTCAGGTAAAATTATAAAACAGCATGAAGGAGTGTGCTTTGCTTTTGTTTTCCTGATTTTTATTTCTTTATTATTTTTATTTTAAGTTTACTGTTTAAGTTACAACATAGTCCTAAACAGTTGGGTTTTACCCAGGATTTACCACAGCTTAATATATTCAGCCAATCTCTGGTTCTGTTGGGGGCACTATTAGCTAAGCATAAATCATTGCAAATCACTATTAACATCTCGCTTTAAAATGAACAAATTTGTTTAATTTTCCTTTTTAAATATATAGCTCACTCAAAAAATGAAAATTGTCATCATCTACTCAACCTTTACTTGTTCCAAAACGGTTTGTCTTTTTTTTCTTCACACAAAAGAAGATATTTTGAAGAAAGCTGGAAACCTGCAACCGTTGACTTCCATAGTATTTGTTTTTTTCTTCTGTGGAAGTCAGTAGTTATAGGTAGGCCCAGATGGAATCTGCGGACATTTTTTGCTATTTCTGCTGAGTATTCTGTGGATTTATGCCGAATTATTTTAGGAGTATCATAACTAAAACCTTAATATATGAAATAAAAAGTAATACCTTTTTAACTTTTGTTTAATGTTTACAATGCAAATCCAATTAGATCCACTTTATTTGGCAAACAAAGCAAGTCTCTCATTTAAAATCTCTAAAAGACAAAAAATATTACTTTACAAACTGTATTGTAAATAAATCACATGAATATTTTCGTATTAGTCAATAACATTACTGAAATTCATTTAAAAACTGAATAAATATAAATTTACACACATTTACACCAGTAAATAAACAGAATCAATGATGGGCTCAAAATCTGCAGAAATCTGCAGAATTCTGCGTGCGCAGATTCCGTGTGGCCCTAGTTATGAATAACTGATATTAAATATATTCTGTATTGCTAATGAATCAAAGAAATATTGACTTTTGTTGTTTCTTTGCCTACTTTTATGCAAAATTTGGGTTGTAATAGTACACCACCTTTTTTAGGACTACACCACTGGGCTAAGGTGAACTTCCTGAGAGTCAACACTAGAAAAAAAAGATTTAGACTTATTTTATCCATTATATAGAGCATATTTGGACGGTGGGAGGAAACCAGGGAACCTAAGAGAAACCCGGGAGAAACCCACGGGGAGAACGCGGCAAACTCTGCACAGAAATACCAGATGGCCTAGCAAGGACCCGCCATTGGTATTCTTGCTGTGAGGCAACAATGCTAGTCCCTGGGCCACCATGCCACCCATTCTGGATAAAGGTGGAGGAAAGGGAGGAGAGGGGTTTCTTTTGTAGAAGTTGTAGAAAGGAAATGAGGATATATATAAAGTGACCTGGGATCCTTTGATTGGAGGATCATGATTAGCTAATGTAGGCCAGCAGGGTCAATCATGAGCCCGTGCTCCTTTCGAAATTAGTTTAATATTAAACTTCATATAAATAAAATAAATTTTATTAATAGTTAAGGTTTATTTTTAGACTTGTATTTAAATTACCTTTGTTTTGTTGTCAAATCTGATTCGACTGGTGTTACATGATTATGTTAGATTAGCATACTCAAATGAGAAATACACATCCCTCAGCACACCCCTGATACTGTTAACAATGGAGCTTTTTGCTTGGGAGGTGTTTGTTTTATTTGTTTTAGTTTTTTTTATAAATGCTAATGTCACATTTCTAGAAAAACAGTAATAAAACTAATCAGAACGTCAACTGTAACAACTATACTGAAGCGGTTTTAATTTACTAGAACTTCTATGTTAAAGGGGTCGTCCACAGTGTATTTTTAAGGCTTGGTTGTGTTTATAAGATGCAAAGCAAAGTGTGCGGGTGCTTCATTTGTAGAAAATCACATAATTTTTTCCATATTCCTGACTTTATTATACTTATTACTACACAGCTAACATGAAAACTACTGTCATATATATTAGTTCCTCTAAAAGGCTCCCCCTCAAGAGGCTCTGACTGGTCAGATTATGTGCTGTGATTCGTGGATCGGCTCAATTATCTCCAAGCTCAGGGCTCTCTCTAGGGACAGCATGTCAAACCTGCGAATAGCGTCAAGCAATATCTACTGTAAGTGTGAACTCTTTAAAGGGCACATTTAAAGGGTTTACTCCTTTTTCCAATTTTAATGTAAGTCTTTTGTGTTTCCAGAATGTGTCTGCAAAGTTTCAGCTCAAAACACCCATCAGATTATTTATTAGACCTTTCAGAGCTTTGGTGATGACTGATGATCACAGCGAACTGAACAGATCTTTTATTCCCGGTTGCTTTGCGCACGTCCTGTCTTGTTGATATGACTATATGCATTTCTACGGAGTCATGTCAATAAGCAGCTGTCAATCAAATCGGTGGGCGAGGGGACCGCACTTCTATGTCAAGTTGCGGTCGGTCTCAAAACCACTCCAATTGGTCCACCATTTTTATGCTGTTAAATTGAATAAAAAAGGACTGGGTGTGTTTATATCATCTCAATATGACGGTCTACACACTATACCTACACATATGCCTGTCCAAACAGCTTAAGTAGTAGATTTTTCAACATAGGTGCCCTTTAATATGCATTTAAAAACATAAAGCCGTTTGAGCTTGTAACATCTGTGATGTTATTTAGGGAAAAATAACTGTCATATAAATTCCTGCAATTCAATTACACTTTGAAACCATTGCGTTATGGAATGTGTTGCAGTTAATGTTGCAACATATAGACGAATAACCAACCTACGTCACACGGGTCACTGGTTGCAAAAAAAAGACCAGTTGCAATAGCAAACATGTCGTGTTGTGCTGTGAATTCGAAAAACGTAACTTTAACCGTACACCACACTGCTTTAATGCCAACCGCATACGTCTTTGGGTACAAGGGAGCTGAATGGTGTGACGACCTAATTAAAAATGCTTGAATCTGCAATCTTTATATCAGGTAAGTTCACACTGTGCTGAATCATACACATTACTAGTTTTTGATTGCAGCTATGATTTCAGCAAAAACAGTTCAATATTGTGAATTAAACTGCGGACACTGAATGCTTAGAATGAAATGTAAACATGTACGTTCACATACCCTGCCGTACAGGTGCAGTTCGCTGTCAGAATGCAGTTGTTTTGCTTGTTGATGATTACCCAGGCCTTGGACAGATCCGTCTTCTTTCCTTGTCTTTGGCTAGGCAGAACCTTTTTTTTTTAGCACTACATAGTTTTGAATCTGGTAATCATGGAGCGTTATTTCTTGCACATGACCACACAGAACAAAATTGCAGGCATCCAAAGACTTGTAGGCATTTAACTTCTCTTGAAAAAATCACTTGGAGTTTCAATGAGTTGTATATTTCGGGGTGGATGTTTGGCCATTTCGTCTTATCCATTGCATTGGGAGGGTGCTGCTATCGCAAATGGACCTGTCAGACGAACGCTGCTCACTTTAATGTTAATTTTACCAAATAACTGTGCTTATCACTGGGTGAAAAGCTGTTATAATACGCTGTAAATAATATATGTAATCAATATCAAACTCTGTACCACATCAGATGTCATTCCCTTGCTGTAAATGCTAGCGCTCACGTTTTTTTTTCTGCAACCTCGCTGCGAGCGCATCCTGAATGTTTACGAACATGGTAATTCGTCTATAGGCTAATTCTGAAAATGTAGCCCTATATACATTTCTGGAGATTGCGAATTATGTAGTCTGAAGTACGTATGGCTGCATTTTGTCTTTAAAACGAATGTTATTAGGCGGTATGACGCCGGTTCTTTTCTTGCTTACCAGCTGACCGCTTAGCTGCGTATGGACGACTTTCCCGCTGTTACCAGATTGTCTAGTTAGCTCGTCGACATAACAAAAATTTCTGCTTATTCTCAAACTTAACTGCCCATCTCTTACCATTTCTCTGGTCAGTTGCAAACCATTTAAACGGCACCTTTCTAGCATCATTCTATAACCGTGCAGACGTCCCGGTCCTTCAAACTGACTGGCAATGAAACTGACGATACTCTCAGGGTCGCTATATCTTCGACGATATAGGCGGAGAGCCGAAATCCGCCTTCTCAAATGTCGGACACTGATATAGAAAATGTCAATCACTGAAAGACATAGAACTATCTCAGTTTGCGAATGCGTTCGTCCATGATGTTTCGTAGGCGTTTGCTTTCGGAAGTCAGAATAAGCAGAACTTTTTGTTATATCGAGATCACAAGAAAATTAAGTCGTGATCACGACATAACAGCTTTTTTGTTATATCGAGATCATGAGAAAACGAGTTGTTATGTCGAGATCATGAGATAATTAAGTTGTGATCATGACTAACAAGAGAGAAATTTTTTTTTTAATTGATGGCCTCTCAGGACTTATGTAGAGATAAGCAGATGTATAATATATTGGAAAATAAATAACAACAAATTCAGTCTCTGTTTACATCTGAGGAAGTCATGATAGTAATTTGATTCAATTCCTTTTTTCTTTCTTTTCATGTACTAACAAAAAAACAGGATGTGTTTTCAGACATGTTTTTTTTTCTTAAACTTAGTTTCACTATTAGTAGAGGTGCTGCTGCTGTTGACAGACACGCTATAATTAACATAGGCTTAATCTTTCTCTCTCTCACTCTCTCTCTCTCATAACTATATCAATACCGATAATAATAACTGCATTAATAACAGCATTAATGCACAGTCAATGGCTGAAGATTCCAGTATTAGATGACTTTTTGGAATCATCTAAAAAATGCGTTTTGCGCACCCAAGGGAAACAACTCCATCCTTCTTTATGTCATTTTATCGATCAAATGTACCTACCGTAAGAATCAATAACTTAAAACAATAACTGCTACACAATATCATACTCTGAATAAAGCCGCATCCATTAGTGATGGTCTTCTGAGGTAATTTTCAAAATATTTCTGATGGCAAATCTTTTCCCAAAATTGTATGTGGGCAGTCAAGAGCTGGGAGTTTGTTTCAAATAATGAGGTCAGATGAAAAGGACTGTATCTCGCAGGTTTATTAAGTATTTGCTGAGATTCCAATGCATTAATTCATAACAATGAAGCTGCAGAAACTGTTGTAAAACTGGGCTTCAATATTGACTGTTGTACTTTCCTCATTCAAAATTATGTGATTGACATGTTTTATCAAATGTTTTCTATAGTCTTTTTTGAATTATTATTTCATAATGCTGGGCATTTTGGATGTACTATTTCATAATAATTAAACAGCAGTTCTATGTACTGTAGATGTAGTTCTAGTACAAGGAATGACAGAAGGTTAGAAACAGGTCACCTAGCCTGATGAGTTTCGATTTCTGCTGCAGTATGGTGAGGAGGAAGGGTTAGAGTCTGGTGTAAACAACATCAAAACATGGTTCCATCTTGCCTTATACTATTTCAGAAATTAAGGTACAGATCGATCGCTGAGGTGATAGGTGTACCTGAAGGGTCAATACTGGTAACTAAAGGCACACATTAGTATATTAGTACATGTTAGTACAAAATGCTGCCTTTTGTACAACCCCAAATCAGAAAAATCAGGACAGTATGGAAAAGGCAAGTAAAAAACAGGGAAGAAATTATTTCAAAATTTACTTTGACTTGCAGACATTATTTTTGACTTTTCTTCTTTGATCCAGACTATACTGTGTCCATTTCTCCCCAAAAAAAAAACCTGAAATATTGATTCATCTGACCACAGTATATGTTTCCACTTTGTGATGGTCCTTCCCAGATGCCTCCGAGCTCAGAGAAGCCGAAGGTGCTTCTGGACACTGTTAACATAGGGCTTCCTTTTGGCACAGTACAGTTTTCACTGGTATTTGTGGATGCAACTGCGTATTGTGATGTTTGATAAAGGTTTGCCAAAGTAGTCCTGAGCTCATGTGGTGACATCGCTTATAGATGAATGAGGATTCTTGACGCAGTGCGGCCTGAGCGGTCGTGATCATGATAGTTCAGCTTAGGCTTGTGTCCTTTACACACTGAAATTCTGCCAGATTCCTTGAATCATTTAATTATGTTATGCACTGTTGAGGGTGAAATATTCAAATTACTTTTTATCTTTCTATGAGTAACATTGTTTTAAATGTTTCAATAATTGCATTATGTATTTGTTGGCTGTAACAGTGCGGTGACAATGACAACGGTGTTGAGGATCCAAGTGCAGATTTAATATTTTTAAAAAAAAACAGTATAGCAGTGATCAATGGGGCAAAATCAAAAATCGAAGACAAAGAACAGGCAAAAGGTCAATAAGGCTGGCGGCAGGCAAGGATAAACAGATAGCAAGACAAGGGTCGAAACACGGATAAACAGGAACAAAGGAAACGCGTCGTACGGTCACAAACAGATAACAATACTCAGCGAAGACCAAGTGTGTATGTGCTGCTTATGTAGTGCGTGTAATCAGTCTTTGACAGCCCTCCGGTTGTGTGTGTGCAATCAGTCGTGACATGGAGCAGGAGTGTGTGTGTGCATTGCAGTTCTTTAACAAATCTATAGTTCCCGGAAGTGTGTGTGCCAACCAGCGATCTCCAGCTGTAGAGATCGCTGGTGATCGTGACATTGGCAAACTGCCAACCCCCTGCCCATCTTTACTGATGCACATCTTTAAAGGACTAGACAATTTCTTGGACGCTACCAAATCATAATTACAATAACCTGTTGACACCACCTGTTTTAAGTCACATCATTATTTAGCTAGTTTACTATCCCTAAATTGCTCCTGTCTCAACATTTTGGAATGTGTTGCAGGTCTGAATGACAGGAAAGGGTTTATATTTACAAATGAAATGAAGTTGACCAGACAAAACATGAAATATTTTGTGCTCATATTGTCTGCAATTAAATAAAGTCAAGGTACATTTGGAAATCACTACTTTCTTTTTTCAGTTGAAAGTAGTATATATTATATAACTTTTTCTACTTTGGGTTTGTATGATGTCAGTATGG
This sequence comes from Danio albolineatus, assembly GCA_903798035.1. NCBI lineage: Eukaryota > Metazoa > Chordata > Actinopteri > Cypriniformes > Danionidae > Danio > Danio albolineatus. Next base: position 6,008,668 of record CAIGQQ010035826.1, on the reverse strand, counting down.
ACAAAATCTCGGAGAAATGTTTCCAGCACCTTGTTGAATCAGTGTCATGAAGGATCAGTGTAGGTCTGAAGGGGCATATGGTTGAACAACTGAAGTCTCAGGAAAGAAAAACAGAAGTGAAACCACTGATCTGAATGGGGCTTTCTGTAATGTTACAGTGACATGCCTCAGTAGACACTACATGCTTTTCTTAACAAAATTCCCTATGTCTTGGGGCCGTTTTGCTTAAATTTCTGCAAAATTATGTTTCTTATGAACCACAAGCAAATGTCCCCGTAATTCCAGTGAATAGATGCATGCACCTGTTTATGTTGTTACTTGTTTATATTCCACGGTCTGTTAATATTCTTGATACACTCAAATTATGACTTTTGCTGTTTGTTCAAGCTACTTATTTAAAATGAGCTGAAACAACACAACTCTTGAGATTTTTAGGCCGGACAACTTAATTGTTTTATGTTTAATCCACTTCAATTTGTAAAAGTTTTTAAAGGTTTGTAAAACATCTGTTTTTTCTCGCATGTTCTTCTCTCACATAAAAATTACTAAAGGGTGCAATATATACTGCCAACCCAGGCTCATTCTGAAAACATAGTCCCATGTACGTTTATGGAGAATACGAAATACGTCTAGAGGTACATATTTTTGCACTTTTGTTTTCTCAATTCTCATTTTGAGATCTCAAATTTCACAACGAGTGCCGTTTGTGCCTGTTGTTCTAGCAAAAACCCACCAGAGGCAGCTTTTGACTGACTGTTTGACTGTTTGATTGACTGACCGACCCTCCTCCTTCCCTAAACCCAACCAAAATTTTACCAATTGACCCACCCACACAACCCAACCAACAGTTTTTAAAAGCAATCCAAAAAAAAGAAAAGTCCTCATCTCATTTTTATTACGTTTACAGATTTTACCACATTCTCACCCTGTTATTTACTGGTTTATTTTATTTTTTGGATTCTGTTTTTGTCTTACCTGCTTTCTGGAACCGCTCCTCACCGGACACGAACCTCATCACCGCCAGTGAACATGGCGAGCTAACGGGACAATCTGATTTCAGCGGGAAAGTCGTCCACATGAAGGCAAAAGGTCACCTGGTAAGCGCGAAAAGGAACGGCCTCAAACCGACCCATATCGTTTGTTTAAAAATGAAACGCAGCCATACGTACCTCTGACAACATCATGTGCGTTCTCCAGAAATCTACATAGGACTACGTTTTCAGAATAAGCCAGTGTTGTATACTTTAGCCAACCAGGCCAGCTTGCTATCAGCTGGTGGACCGACTGACGCACCCACCCTTTTCCTTAAACCCAACCGATAGTGTTTTCAAAAGCAATCTAGAAAAAGAAAAACCGTCACGGCCGTGTGATTTCACCACGTTGTTTTCAGCCTGTTGTTTATTTATTTATTTTAAATTTTATCTTTACTGGTTTCTGGAACCGTTATACCACCCCATAGCATTCATTTTAAAGATGAAGTGCTGCCAGACGTACCAGACGTATGGCTACATAATTCACGCTCTCCAGAAATGTCAACAGGGGTGCGTATTGTGTTCTATTAATGTGTTGTAACTGACAAAATTCGATCAAATATTGTCCTGCAAAGAGCATTAGTTTAACTATAACTTGTCTATACCTTACAAAATGACCACAGAGTCTGTAAAATTGTTTTAAATGTTCTTTAATTACTTTGAAAACTCTTTAACGCATTAGAAAATAGTGAATGGCAGCATAGTGGCTCAGTCATTAGCACTGTCACCTCACAGCAAGAAAGTAGCTGGTTCGGCTGGGGCAGTTGTGTGGACTTTTTGCATGTTTTCCCCATGTTCACGTGCTCCGGTTTCCGCCACAGCTCAAACACATGTGCTATAGGTGAATTGGATTAACTAAATTGGCCATAGTGTATGGATGCTTGCCAGCACTGGGATGCAGCTGGAAGGGCATCCGCTGGGTAAAACATATGCTGGAATAGTTGGCGGTTCATTCCGCTGTGACGACCCCTAATAAATAAGGGATTAAGCAGAAGGAAAATTAATAGTAAATGGAGAAAAAAAATTGACTGCAATGGTGTCGATGCACAGTGAAACATTTCCCTTTCACTTTCACTGTTCCTTCAGTCTGTAAAATAACCTATGGATGTTTCCCATTAATGGGTTGCAGCTGAAAGGGCATCTGCTGTGTAAAACGTATGCTGGAATAGTTGTCGGTTCATTCGCTGTGGCAACCACTGATAAATAAATGACAAAGCTGAAAGAAAATTAATGAATAGGGAATGTAAAATAAAAATAAATAGACTGCAATGGTGTCAATGCGCAACAAAACATTTGGCTTTCACAGTTGCTTCAGTCATTAAAATAACCTACACTGTAAAAAAAAAGACTAATAGTCAAGACAACAAATAATTTCATGTTTCTTTAACTTTTTTAATGAGTTAATCTGATTTCATCTATATTTTTTAAGTTATACAAAGTTTAAATTCATATTTTTAGTCAGTTTAATTGATGTAAGTTGAGATGACTAGAAAAGTTCATTTGATTCAACAAGGCAAGGCTAGCAGATTTCACACACAAGAGTAATTCAAAGTGCTTTACATAAACAGCAATACAAGAAAATTAAAATGATTAAAGAATAAAAAATTATCAAAAACAGATGAAAACAGATTAAAAATGTGTTTTAAAGATTTTTAAAAAAAGAAAAAAAAAGACATAATAGTGTGATCTGTCGGACGTAGCACAGTGCTCATTCAGTAAGGGCACAGCTTAAACAGATGTGTTTTCAGTCATGATTTGAATGTGCCTAATATTGGAGAACATCTGATCATTTCTGGAAGCTGAATCCAGCAGTGGAATGCACAGTAGCTGAAGGCTGATCCACTCTGCTTTGACTGAACTCTAGGAATTTCTAGTTTATATGATCCTAATGATCTGAGTGATCTGTTAGGTTTGTGTTCAGTGAGCATATCTGTAATGTATTGGGGTCCTAGGCCATTTAGTGATTCATAGACAAGTAGCAATACTTTAAATTCTATTCTGAATGTGACTGGCAGCCAGTGTAAAGATCTGAGGACAGGTGTGATGTGCTCGGATTTTCTGGTGCTAGTCAGAATCCTGGCAGCAGCGTTCTGGATGAGCTGCTACTGTCTGACTGTCTTTTAGACCCCGTTTACACTAGTGCGTTTTCGTTTTAAAACGCATAAGTTTTGCTAAGGTTACGCCATCCGTCCACACTACGCCGGAGTTTTCGAGCCCCGAAAACGGAGCGTTTTGGAAACGCTGGAGAGGCCGTTTTCATTCTAAAACGCTGCTGCTCCGTCTCAGTGTGGATGGGGGGAAACGAACACATCTGAAAACGGAGGCGTGGCTGCTGGACACAGAAATGGAAAGCGTTGTTTGGACTATTGTCCGTTTTAGGCGTTATTGTGCAGTTAAACTCTGCCTTTTTTACTACAACAGCTGCATATATTCGCAAGAGGCAAGCTACTGTTCCAGCACTCGCTAATCGATCGCGTTTCAAGCAGCGTAAGCCCTATTTAGAACGCCGGTTTTGGGTTACACCGGGAAGAACCAGCGAGACACATGCTTCCTGTTTATACTTGAGCACGCATGCCCAGAGTGCGCGAATGGTCACGTGATATAAGTTTTTGGTGGCGTAGTATAGACAGAGATATGTTCAGAAATGCTGGGTGAAACGCTAGTGTGGACGCCGATCGTTTTCATGCTAAAACGCTGTTTTAAAACTAAAGTGCAGTAGTGTAAACGCGGCCTTACGAAAGGCCAGAGGAGCCCATTATACTAATCCATCCTGCTGCTCATAAAAGCATGAACAAGTTTCAAGCCCTCACTCTCTTACAATGTTTTTGAGATGATAGTATACTGGTTTACTTACTGCTTTGACATGACTACTGAAACTCCAGAGTCACAGCAAGATTTTTGACCTTATTTTTTGTTGCTTGACCCTTGGAGCCAAGATATGCAGTCACCTTGAGAACCTCATCTCTGTTCCCAAATGCAATGACTTCAGTTTTATCTTTGTTTAACTGAAGAAAGTCTTCGCACATCCGACAACTATTAATTTCATCAATGCATTGGCAGAGGGTGTCAATGGGGCTGCAGTCATAAGGCAAAAAGGCTAAGTGTCAGGGTTCTGCCACTCCTGTCTAGTTAATTCTTGTTTTGGTGGCAGAGTCCATGTCGTCATGTGAGCACGCAGTTAATGAGTTCTCTCATTGGCTGCGTGTTCTAGTCTTTATGTGAGCACATGGCTTGTGTTGTCATGTGCTCTCCCGTCTATTGTCTAGTCCCAACCTCCTTGTTAACCCATTATTAGTCTATCATGTTCACCTGTTTGTTTGTTAATTATTTCTGCTTTAAATTCTCCTCATGTCTGCTATCCTGTGCCAGTTCGTCGTCGATTATCTTCCTGTCTTGTCGTGTCCAGCCCTGCTTTTTCCCTGCCAACCCAGTCAAGTTTGTTTTGGATTGTTTATTTGTTTTTGTTAATGATTTCCCCCTCGGGGTTGTTTGTTTTGCCTTTTTCCTTTATTTTTTATTATTAATAAATTCCCTTTTCATTGCATTTTAGTCCTCACTCCTTTCCCTTACTCCAACTGTGACACTAAGTAGATCTAATTGTCATCAGCATAGCTGTGGTAGGAAATATGTTCTCTTTTTCTCATTATTAACAAAACAAAACAAAAACAGTCCCACTTTATATTAAGTGTCCGTAACTACTATTTACTTGCATCAAAAAATAAATACAATGTACTTACTGTGTTCATAATGTATTTGAGAACACTTGTGGTGCTCTTGAGTTGAGATAGGGGTGGGGTTAAGGACAAGTTTGGTGGTATCGGTATGTTTAAGGGTGGGTTAAGGTGTAAGGGATGGTCAACAGTGTATTTACAAATGTAATTACATAAATTAATTACAGATGTAATTACATACAGGTATTTAATCTGGCATAAGTACAATGCAAAAACATGCATGTACAGAATAAGTACATTGTAATGAATTATTAATTTCGGTGTAAGTACATATTAGTTAAGGCCACTTAATATAAAGTGGGACCCAAAAAACAATATACAGTAGATTATAACTAAATGTTTAAGAATAGCTTTTCTAATGAGCTACTTTAGGCTAGCATATTATGTTATACCTGTTTCTAAAACCCTATTAATGCTTGTGACATGACAGATATCATGGGCCAAATAAACAGACCCATTTTACTTAACCGAGGGTTATAATCAAGATCATCAAAATATATCTTTTTAATGCATTTATCTAAGACATAACTTTTTTATGACTGCATCAGAAAGATGGCCATTAAATCCAGCAGTTTAGATGACCTAGAAACCAACACATGATACTGGAATGTAATTATAGTCTTCGCAAACAGCACGTGCAATTTAAAATAAAAGTACAGCATTGTTTGTTTGCTGAGAACAAACACCGAGCTTGTATGTAAAAGAAAAAGAGATGATGTAAAAGTCAGCATTTGCTTATCTCTTTATGAACTTTCCAGGCTGATTTGCATCTCTGCATCTACACAGACTCGCTATAGCTGGTTTCACAGCAGGACAGAAATGCTCAGTGGCTGTCTCAGCTAGGTATCGTCACACAAAAAAAAAAAGCTTCCTCTTTTTGCGGTTTTGTAACACTAAACTGATGACGCCAACACACGGCTGCTTAAAAAGGCTTGCGAAAAGAGCCCGCTCTTATTAACTGAAAATAACCCAAGAGCAACTGCTTTACAACAGGTATCAGCACAAGAAAAAAATTAAAGATGCCAACAATACTGTCAACTGAAATCGAAAACATGAACAAGGAGGATAAACCTACCAATCCCCGGTAAGTTCGACTTCAAATTATAAGTTTGTTTGAGTGGAAACTGTATATATTTAGATATTTTTTTGCTTTTGTGTTACAATACACCAAATAAACTCTTTTTGTTTTTTTTAGGAGGCTCGAGAAGTGGCGGTTTCGGTGCCCATTGACAGAAAAGTAAGCTGCCTTCATGTAATTTTTTTACTAATATATAAAATTAAAGTTTTTTTTTCCAAATATTTCTCAAATGACGTTTAACAGAGCAAAGAATTTTTCACAGTAATTCCTATAATATTTTTTCTTCTGGAGAAAGTCATATTTGCTTTATTTCAGCTAGAATAAAAGCATTTATTTTATTTTAAGGTCAATATTATTAGTCCCTTTAGGCAATATTTTGTTCAATTGTCTACAGAACAAACCATAATTTTACAATGACTTGCCTAATTACCCTAATTAACCTAGTTAAGCCTTTAAATATCACTTTATTATAAAGAAATCAGTTACTAGAAATGAATTATTAAAAAAAATTGATTTTCTTTTTTAAAACATTCTTTCCATTAAACAGAAATTGGGGGGGGAAATGTGCAGGAGGCTAATAATTCTGACTTTAACTGTAATTACAATTGTGTCAGTGTAAAACTCCATTAAAACACAAACACGTTATCTTTTATTCAACAGAATGAACCCTGGTGAGACTTCGCAGTGGTCCCAGTCCCTGGAAAACCTTCTCAGATCCAAATGTAAGTGGTTTATGCATACTTGACTCTTATTTGATTGACATTACGCACACATAATATGTATTTCTTTTACAAATATATTTTATCATAGTGTCCTTCAGCACTTATTTTGCATAATAGGTTTTTGTTGACATTAATATGGAGGAAAAGGCAAAAAAAAGTGAACAAAAGCTACATTGTTTCCTAGATGGTCAGATAGCTGGATAAAGGAACTGACCTTAACTGGTGTTATATATATATGCAAATCAATAGAGGAAAGCAGTTTTGCTTCTTTTACAGAAGCTATTTGGACACATAAGTCACGTGTGTAAATGTCAAATGGACAGATAATATCACCGCTGAATTAAACAACCAAACAGTAATTTATATACTGTATATATATATATGGATTGGGTTTTTTAGATTAAGGGCGCATTCATTTAATAAAAAAAAAATGAAAAAAATGAAAATATTTCTGATTTCATTTAATTTAAGAAATGTCCTATTCAAATGTAATGTTTTCACAAAAATGAATTCATATGATTGATTGATCGATCGATTGATTGATTGATTAATTGATACATGTTTTTTTTATCTAATTAAACAAGTACAGTTTATTTATAAACTAATTTAGAAAGGATCATGTGCTTATGATTGTCTCCATAAATAACCAAAGTTCCATACCATAGTCATCTTCATTTTGAAGAATCCCCCCCTTCCTCCCCTGCTCCTCCTTCTTGGGCGGCACAGATGGGTGCGACAACAAGAACGTTACTGGTTCTAGACATTACCAAGCCGGTCGACGTTTCTGTGCGGAGTTCACATGTTCTCCCCTTGCTTACGTGGGTTTCTCCCGGTTTCCTCCCACCGTCCAAAAACTACTTGAGTTAATTGAATAATCCAAATCGGCACTAAAGACGTGTTCCTATTAAGTAGTTATATCTTCATAACAATCCCTTATTGCCCTCTAGCTTTAAACAGGAGGGGAGTTCTCGAGATCTACCTGAGCTCAAACTCCCCTTTTGCCCTGCAAACGGGAGGGAGCCCTGGGATCGAGGATTTTATGAGAAGAAGTTTGAATTTAAAGCTTGTTTGGCATGCTGTCCTGGAAGAGAGCCCTGGTTTCATAAGATCCTCGAGCCCAGGGCTCTCTTTCAGGACAGCATGCCAAACAAGCTTTGAATTCAAACAACAGCCAAGTGTGAACTCTTGAAATACAGATATTTAGATATTTTCTATGTCCAAATAATGTTCTATAACTGAAGCTGCTTTTGTCTCGTAGCTTACATTTTATTCAAGTTAATATTGGCACTTATAAGTATATATTTATACTGAGAAGCAATGAATAATTCAATAATATCAAACAAATAAGCTACTTTAATATAAAGACCAATCACACTGAAACTAAAATCCATTAAAAAGCTCTTACAAGATTTTTGGCTGCTGCTATTTATTTAATATGGTTAGGGTTAGGGCACTTGCTGACATTTTATACTAAAATTCACATCACTTTTACTATAAAACTGGACACTTCTTGAAGCCACTGTTGCAGAATAATGACCGCAGTGACGCAAAGGCTCATGGGTTTTGCATTGAGCAACAGATTAACCCTGTGGTCTGTTTTGTATAGACGGCATGGCGACATTTCACACCTTCCTCAAGTCCGAGTTCAGCGATGAGAACATCGAGTTCTGGCTGGTCTGCGAAGACTTCAAGAAAACCAGAAGCTTGTCCAGGTTATCCTCCAGGGCCAAGAAGATATTTGAGCGATACATCAAAGCAGAAGCTCCTAAAGAGGTAAGAATTGTGTGAAATGAACATCTCTACACTGTAAAAAAATAATAATAATAATTAAAAAATAACATGATTATTTGACTTTACTTAATAAAAGTGAGTAAACCTATTACTTTTAAAGCAGTTAGATGAATTTACTTTACGAAAGTGAGTAAACCTATTCCTTTGAAAGCAATTAGTTGACTTAAAATAGTGAAAAAATACATTACTTTTAAATTGAAAGTAAGTAAACATGTTGCTTTTAAAATGATTAGTTGACTTTATGTTATAAAAATGAGTAAACCCATTGCTTTTAAGATCTGTTTAGTTTATGTAAATGAGCAAACCTGTTGCTTCAAAGTGATTAGATGACTCTATTTAAAATAATGAATAAATCCATTGCTTTTAAATTAAAAGTAAACATGTTGCTTTTGAAATGTTTAGTTGTCTTAACATAATAAACCCATTGCTTTTAAAGCAGTTGGATGAATTTACTTCATAAGTGAAAATACTCGTTGCTTTAAAAGTGATTAGTTGACTTTACTTAAAAACATTTGTAAACCTCTTGCTTTGAAAGCGATTAGTTGAATTTACTTAATAAAAGTGAATAAACATGTTGCTTTTAATGCAGAAGTTAGTAAACATGTTGCTTTTAAAGTGATTAGTTGACTTTTATTTAATAAAAGTGATTAAAAACAGTGCTTTTAAAGTGATAAGTTGACTTCAAGTGAGTAA
>CAIGQQ010035826.1:5977750-5999612 GCA_903798035.1 Danio albolineatus | reverse complement strand
ATAAGTTGACTTCAAGTGAGTAAATCCATGGCTTTTAAAGCATTTACCTTATTTTACTCAATAAAAGGGAGTAAACCCGTTGCTTTTGAAGGGATTACTTGACTTTACTTAATAAAAGGGACCAAAAACTGTGCTTTGAAATTGATTAGTTGACTTTAACTGAGTAAACCCATTTCTTTTAGTGATTACTTACTAAAAAAGTAAGTAAGCCCATTGTTTTCAAAGCCATTAGTTGACTTTACTTAATAAAAGTGAGTAAAAACAGTGCTTTTAAAGCAATTAGTTGACTTTCACTGACTAAACTCATTGCTTTTAAAGCATTTATTTCATTTTACTTATTAAAAGTGAGTAAACAAGTTGCTTTTAATGCAGAAGTTAGTAAACCTGTTGCTTTTAAAGTGATTAGTTGACGTCACTTAAGTGAGTAAATCCATTTCTTGTAAAGCAAAAGTGAGTAAACGTTGCTTTTTAAATGCTTACTTGACTTTACTTAATAACAGTGAGTAAATCTATTGCTTTTAAAGCAGTTAGTTAAATTTACTTTATGAAATTAAGTGAACATGTTGTTTTAAAAGCGATTAGTTGAATTTACTTAATAAAGTGAGTAAACCATGTTATTTTAAAGGAGTAGTTGGTAAACCTGTTGTTTTTGAATAGATAAGTTGACTTTTATTTAATAAAAGTTATTAAAAACAGTGCTTTTAAAGTGATAAGTTGACTTCAAGTGAGTAAATCCATGGCTTTTAAAGCATTTACTTAATTTTACTCAAAATTAGTAATTTTACTTAATAAAAGTGACTAAAAACTGTGCTTTGAAAGTGATTAGTTGGCTTTAACGGAGTAAACCCATTGCTTTTAAAGCAATTACTTGTATTACTTACTAAAAAGTAAATAAACCCATTGTTTTCAAAGCCATTAGTTGACTTCACTTAATAAAAGTGAGTAAAAACAGTGCTTTTAAAGCAATTAGTTGACTTTACTTGAGTAAACCACTTGCTTTTAAAGCGTTTACTTCATTTTACTTAATAAAAGTGAGTAAACCTGTTGCTTTTAAAGCGATTACTTGACTTTACTTACTAAAACGTAAGTAAACCCATTGTTTTCAAAGCCATTAGTTAACTTTACTTAATAAAAGTGAGTAAAAACTGTGCTTTTAAAGCAATTAGTTGACTTTACTTGAGTAAACCCAAAACTTTTACTTCATTTTACTTAATAAAAGTGAGTAAACCTGTTGCTTTTAAAGTGATTACTTGATATTACTTAATAAAAGTGATTATAAACTGACTTAAGACTTGACTTAGATCAATAAACCCATTGCTTTTAAAGCGTTTAATTGACTTTATTTAATAAAAGTGAGAAAACCTGTTGCTTTTAAAGTTGACTTTACTTGAGTGAGTTAACCTGTTGCTTTTAAAGTGAACAATTGACTCTACTTAATAAAAGTGATATAACTCGTTGCTTTGAAAGTGACTAGTGGATTTTACTTTAAAAAAGAGAGTAAAACTGTTGCCTTGAAATTATTTAACTAACAAAAAAAATTATTACTAGGGGCAACTTTATAAAAATTAAGTGAACTAAACAGTACTTTATTACAATGGGATTACTCACTTTTACATCATCTTGTCGCTTTTAAGGCAACAATTTACTCACTTTTTAAAGTAAATTAGCTAATCACTTCAAAAACGAGGGTTGCACACAATTCATTAATGTTGTGACAATACAAATCAATTAAGTCAACGCAACTAATTTAAGTAGATTGAACATAAAACTAGTAAGTTTCCCCCAAAAATATCCAGAATTGTTTAGTTTCAGCTCATTTTAAGCATGTAGTTTGAACAAGCAGCAAAAATTATTTATTTGAGTGCAACAATAAGAGCAATGGCTTAACATCAGTACGTTTCTCACCACTACTCCGTCAATCTGTCCACAGATAAACATCGATCACGTCACGAGAGAGCTTATCAAGCAGAACGTCCGGGCTCCCACCAAAGTCTGCTTCGACGAGGCTCAGAGGATCGTCTTCGGTCTAATGGAGAGGGATTCTTATCCCAGGTTTCTCCGTTCGGACATGTACAGATCCCTTCAGGAATCAGTCTCGAATGGGATTAAGGTCTGAGAAAGTGCTGAATGGGGGACTTTAGGACTCTTCCGCGGGACTGTTGGTGCATTGGACAGAATAGGAGAGGAGTATTAAGGCTTCGGGCCTGGACTTGAACATTGTGGTCCACAAAAAGACTTGAATAAGCTATTGTTAATATGCACTGTATTACACTGCTCCATTGTTCTGCGCGGTTGTGGAATACACAGAGACGAAAGAGCATTCGGTTCGGCTCACCTGTAACAAACCACATGTAGATCTGAAACACGCTGCAAAACCAGGAACACCAGATGGATCTTATTCAGCTTCTAGTGCTTTGATTTCTGGACGAGTGTCAATTCGTTAGCGTGAGATGAAGTGGGAATAATACTAATGACTCAATGACCATAAATAATTTTATGATTTGTAAATGCGATGTACAGAGCAAATGTAAATGCCTCAGTGTTTTTGTATGGTAAATGGGACTTTCTCACAGTAATCTGTATGACTCACTTACTGTAATGATTCAAACGATTCATTTCGTGTTTCTCTGATGGATCGGAAGCCAGCTAGCAATCAGAAAAGGTTTTACAAATGGCTTTTATTCCTTGGAACCACCAAAATGCCTTATCTGTACATATGATGTGAGGAAAATGTTTGTCTGACGTCTGTTTTTAAGAGGAAATTATTAACTTAATAAACACAAATAGAAATGAAATCATTTCTTATTGTTTTATTATTGCTAAAAAAAATCTTTAAATAGGTGAATGTTAGATTAGTAGTGTTGCATAAGTTACCTCAAAAAATAATTAATTAGTAATCAATTTTATTTAGACTACTTTTTACTTTATTACATCTGAAAAATTTAGATATTTTACTCTTTTAATTTAATCAAATATGGAATTTTAGCATTATTGATGAAGCTAAATACATTTATTAACATCGCTATTAGTAGAGATGGAGCAGGCATCCTGTGGGACGGTTTCTCTATTTTCAATGCTTTATGCGCCCCACTACCACTTAATAGAAAGTATCTGCCAAACAATCTAATGGTCAATAGTTTGTTAAAAAATATGGGCTCAGTTTAGGACACATTTGAAACAAAAACAAGCACTTCCTTTATTACCCATTACCAGTGTTGGGTAAAACGTTATATATTACAGTTTTTAAGCCACATTAACGTGGCATAACTCTTACTTTCAGATTACACATAAGTATTAACATACTTTCAGATTACTTTCCCTAAAAAAGTAACTAAGTAACACATTTAGTTACTTTTTAAAGCAACTTAAGACTGTAATGTATTACTTTTTTACCCAACACTGCCAATTGCTTCCAATGCATTGTTTCCACCATCCTTAATTGATCATGCTTTTCAGATCTGGTTTAGAAAGGGACTCAATATGGAGCCAGAATTGTTTCGTAATTCCAAACAAATATAATACAATCCACAAATAAATGTGAAGCGATTTACAAATACCAAGCATATTCACAAATAAATACAATGAGATCCACAAATAAATCTTAAAGATCCACAAACATTAATTACATTCACAAGTAGGTGAAATTAGACTTGCAAATAAAAAACATACTCACACATTTTTTTTTTAAATTCTACAAACACAAATTTGCCTGACATTTATATGTGAATTGCGTCTTGTGCATTTGTAGATTAGTGTGCATTTGTGAGTAGCTCTCTGTGCATTTGTAGATCACTGTGGGTATTTGTGAGTAGCTCTCTGTGCATTTGTAGATCACTGTGGGTATTTGTGAGTAGCTCTCTGTGCATTTGTGGATCAGTGTTCGTCTTGACGTGAGAAATGTTTCAAAATCCACAAATGCACAGCGCGATCCACAAATGCACAGAGAGCTACTCACAAATACCCACAGTGATCTACAAATGCACAGAGAGCTACTCACAAATACCCACAGTGATCTACAAATGCACAGAGAGCTACTCACAAATGCACACTAATCTACAAATGCACAAGACGCAATTCACATATAAATGTCAGGCAAATTTGTATTTGTAGAATTTAAAAAAAAATGTGTGAGTATGTTTTTTATTTGCAAGTCTAATTTCACCTACTTGTGAATGTAATTCATGTTTGTGGATCTTTAAGATTTATTTGTGGATCTCATTGTATTTATTTGTGAATATGCTTGGTATTTGTAAATCGCTTCACATTTATTTGTGGATTGTATTATATTTGTTTGGAATTACGAAACAATTCTGGCTCCATAGACTCAGACATGCAAAGGACCTTTTTCAAGGAAGTCGTTTTTTGTCATTTGAACATATGGCTGAAGATAAAGACATTAAATCACATTTCTTCAGATATCTACAGGTAAGAAGCCTAGTTAAAATGTATTTTAGTACACTTTCTGCTCCTCCCATAAGCAGCTGGATTGAGGAGATCTTTGACTTAAGTGCATCTGAGGGTGGTCTGATATCAAAAGTGTACAGTCTGATTCAAAGAGCAGCCGCACCGTCTGTAGATTTTTTAAAGAAACAGTAGAAAGATGACTTAAGAAATATAGTTCCAGGGGCAGTCTGGCAATCAATAATTAAGCAAATTCACTCAACATCTATCTGCGTTAAACACTGTTTATTACACGTGAAGTTTATTTATAAACTAATTTCGAGAGGATCACGTGCAGATGATTCCTGGCAGCCGGTCCCGCATTATTCAATTTATGATTCACCAATCAGACGATTCCTAAGCCACTATAAATACCCTAAGCTCCATATCACAGCCATCTTCATTTTGAAGAATCCCGCCTTTCACCCCTACTTCTCCTCCTTTCCTAGATGGGTGGCACAGTGGTCCAGTGGTTAGCACTGTTGCCTCACAGCAAGAACGTCACTGGTTCTAGTCCTTACCAAGCCAGCCAACGTTTCTGTGTGGAATTTACACTTTCTCCCCGTGCTCACGTGGGTTTCCCCCGGGTTCCCTGGTATCCTCCCACCATCCGAAAACATGCAACTTAATTGACTAATCCAAATCGGCATCATAGACATGCTTCTAGTAAGTAGTTGTCTCTTCATAGCAATCACTATCTGATCATTAGCTACCCGCAGGGGAGTTCTCGAGATCTACCTGATCTCAAACTCTCCTCTCGCCTTGCAAATGGGAGGGAGCCCCAGGCTCGAGGATCTTATGAGCTCAGGGCTCTCTCCCGGGACAGCATGCCAAACAAGCTTTATAATCAATCATCAGCTTAGTCTGAACTCTTAAATTTAAGATAATTCATAGGCTGCACTTTTCTTAAAGCAAACTGTCAAGAATGTTCCCAGAAACTGATCCAACATGCTCTCGGTGCCACAGAGATGAGGCCACCTTAGGCCATATGTTCTGGATCTGTCTATCTCTAGGACCATTTTGGTCTGCAGTGTTTGAGACGTTTTCTTATATATGTGAAAAGGAGATGCAACCAGATCCAGAAATAGCAGTATTTGGTGTGACACTTGAAAACCTTGCATAAAAATTAAATGCACTAGCTTTCTCTTCTTTATTGGCCCGAAGGCTTGTACTTCTTCAGTGGAATCAACTAAATCATCAACACACACTAAATGGGTAGAAAATGTCATGGCATATTTAAAGCTAGAAAAACACAAATATTGCTCCCAAGGCTCAAATAATAAATTCTTCAAAGTTTGGAGAACACTCCTGTCATATTTTGAGGACAGATTTATTCCAAACACTTGTAAATGCGCCATGGCTGGTTGCAACTGAGACTCTGATTGGTTTAATGCATGTTATGTTAAAAACACACCCATAACTCATTAAGAGAATGAGTCATCGCCAGTTATTTCAGTTGTGTTAATTTTTGGTATTTATCTTCAGAAAATCACCGAAGGCAACAATATCATGTTATCATAACGATATAATGTGGCAATAAGATCGTAACTGTACTGTGCATTTACACCCTGGCCATATTAATCCATGCGAAAACTACATTAACATTATAGCAGACACTGTAAAAAGCTCATTCCCAGCCACTAAGACTTTTCTGACAGGGTATTCGAGTGTCATCGAGTGACAGAATGTTGTGGGACTGCTGTACAGGAGTTATTATTATGGATTATAGATAGCGATAGACTGATGAAATTTAGTGTGTTTTATTTTATCTGTTTGTTTGTTTTTTTAACCGTCACGGTAAAACACGAACGCGATTATAAATGTATTAAAACATGCACTTTTGACAAAAAAATAATAATAATTTGTGCATCTCCTTACTTCCATGTGCAGCCCATTGGTTTCGAGTGTGGTCCCGGAAAATCTCTGTTTGAAGGGGTATCTAGCCCTTCTCCTTAGCCCTAAGCCTTCAAACTAAAGTGAAGTGGGACACCCCTACTTCTTCACGTAAACGTGTTTCTTTTTTTCTGGATTACTTTTTAAAACTGTCGGTTGGGCGCTGGTCAATTGATGCTTTTGAAAACACTCGGTAAGGTTTAGGGAAGGAGGGTGGGTCAGTCGATTAGTCAGTCAGTCAGACGACAGCGGCCTCTGGTGGATTTACGCAAGAAGAGCAATCACGGAAAGCACTCGCGAGAGAAATTTGAGATCTGAAAAAGTGTACACAGCGGCCTCTGGTGGACTCACGAAAACAAAAACTCTAAAAAAACACACCTCCTGGGACTTATTTGGTGCTCTCCAGAAATGTTTATAGCGGTACGTTTTCAGACTAGGTCGAAAAAGTTAAAGCAACATTAAATATTTGTTGTCTTGACTTTTGTCATCATTTTTACAGTGTATTAGCCTGAAGTGTTGCAAAAACTGCTGGGTTTTAATGAAACATTGACTTTTTTATTGTCTTAAAGCAAAATGATTTTAAACCCTTTTCTAATCGTTGAATGTCAAAGTAAAAAAAGTGAAGTTACTTGTGAGAAATGACGCTGTAGCATCAATTTGTTGTTGGTGTCAGTTTTGTTGTGGTGACGTTGTTATGTAATTATTTTTTATCTTTTTTAAAATTATAGGTGCTCAGAGAGTTTATCAGAATCAGACTCTCAATACAAAGTTTTAGGGACTTTTCTTTCAAAAATCGAAAACCTTTCGTTTGCTTATGCAACAAACTCCACTGATATACTGGATATCCCCTTCTGCATGCTGCTTTCTGTTTCGTGACCGAAAGTTTTGGGGGGAGGGGGAGGGTTTAGTATCACATGGTGATGCCTGAGTTTCTGTCACCACTTCCCTATTTAAACAAACAGCATGATAGTCATACTCTTTTCAAATATCACAGACAGCACAAGGGAAGTTGAGGTGCCCACTCAGTCCCCCAGCTAGGACAAAAATAATCAAACCACACACGTACCGTCTCGTTTCTGTGCTCACTTGCAAAGGAAACTTTTCATTTCCTCTTCGGGTGTATTGGAGGTTTTATGGCCAGTCAGGTGCTCTATTATAATTCTGAGTAACTTATTGTCTTTTACTGTACCTTTAACCACAGTAAGCTGAATACTGTAAACGTCCATGTGTCCAATGACTCAGTAGAAAGAACTGTTTGTGGTATGTGTACACACGTACTGTACCAAAGAAAAACTACAAATTATTTTTTTTCAGAAAGCAGAGATTATATAAATGGAGCTCAGTTACATACACTCACCGGCCACTTTATTAGGTACACCTTACTAGTACCGGGTTGGACCCACTTTTGCCTTCAGAACTGCCTTAATCCTTTGTGGCATACAGATTCAACAAGGTACTGGAAAATTCCTCCAATATTTTGGTCCATATTTATGTGATAGCATCACGCAATTGTTGCATTTTTTTTGGCTGCACGTTTATGATGCAAATCTCCTGTTCCACCACATCCCAAAGGTGCTCTAGTGGATTGAGCTCTGGTGACTGTGGAGGCCATTTGAGTCCAGTGAACTCATTGTCATGTTCAAGAAACCAGTCTGAGATGATTCACACTTTATGACATGGTGCGTTATCCTGCTGGAAGTAGCCATCAGAAGATGCGTGTACTGTGGTCATAAAGGGATGGACATGGTCAAAAACAATACTCAGGTAGGCTGTGGCGTTGACACAATGCTCAATTGGTAATAATGGGCCCAAAGTGTGCCAAGAAAATATTCCCCACACCATTGAACCACCACCACCAGCGTAAACCGTTGATGCAAGGTAGGATGGATCCATGCTTTCATGTTGTTGACGCCAAATTCTGACCCGACCATCCAAATGTCGCAGCAGAATCGAGACTCATCAGACCAGGCAACGTTTTTCCAATCTTCTACTGTCCAGTTGTCTATTTTGGTGAGCCTGTGCAAGTTGTAGCCTCAGGCCCCGTTTACACTAGTGCGTTTTTGTTTTAAAACGCATAAGTTTTGCTACCGTTACGCCATTCGTCCACACTACGCCGGAGTTTTCGAGGCTGCTGTGATCCGCTACGTGATTGGGGCTTTTGGGTCATTGCATATCCTTCCCTTATTCGTCAGTGCACATGACTAAAACGCCACCGGAAGACAGCAGACCAGCCTTCACTGTAAACACTGTATTTTCGATAGCCATAGATGTTTTATATTCATTTGTTACTTTAAGTAACAACTCGACCTCGTCGTCTGTCCACAAAAAGACCTCTCTTGCTTTCTTTTCCATCGCGTTCATCGTTCAACCAGCGTTTGTTGACTAACAATAACCAAATGCCGAGCGAGACACGTGCTTCCTGTTTATACTTGAATGCGCATGCCCAGAGTGCGCGAATGGTCACGTGTTATACGTTTTT
This sequence comes from Danio albolineatus, assembly GCA_903798035.1. Lineage (NCBI taxonomy): Eukaryota > Metazoa > Chordata > Actinopteri > Cypriniformes > Danionidae > Danio > Danio albolineatus. The sequence continues at coordinate 5,990,800 of CAIGQQ010035826.1, read as the reverse complement.
GGTGGCGTAGTGTGGACGGAGATCTGTTGAGAAACGCTGGGTTAAACGCTAGTGTGGACGCGGATCGTTTTCATGCTAAAACGCCGTTTTAAAACTAAAACACACTAGTGTAAACGGGGCCTCAGTTCCCTGTTCTTAGCTGACAGAAGTGGCACCCGGTGTAGTCTTCTGCTGCTGTAGCCCATCTGCTTCAAGGTTGTACGTGTTGTGCTTTCAGAGATGCTCTTCTGCAAACCTCGGTTGTAACAAGTGGTTATTTGAGTTACTGTTGCCTTTCTATCAGTCTGGCCATTCTGACCTCTGGCATCAACAAGGCATTTGCGTCCACAGAACTGCCGCTCACTGGATATTTTCTCTTTCTCTGACCATTCTCTGTAAACCCTTGACATGGTTGTGCATGAAAATCCCAGTAGAGCAGCAGTTTATGAAATACTCAGACCATGGCACCAACAACCATGCCACATTCAAAGTCACTTTAATCACCTTTCATTGGAATCTCGCACTAATGACCAAAGTATTAACAACTTACATTTAAAGCTTGACTCTTTTGTTGTTACAGAAATTCATGTAGGCTACTAAGACAAATAAAAATTTAAAGGTAGCTATGTTCAAGGCCGATATGACTAGGAACTATCCTCTAATTCTGGCATAATAATCAAGAAACTTGGCTGCAGTATCATGGCTGCTACAGGTGCAATGATATTACCTGTTTAAACAGGTGGTCACATTGGTAATATTGGCAGAAGTTGTCCTGCTGCAGCCATGGTAAGGCAGCAAATGAGATGATATTCATTCATTCAATTTCTTGTCTGCTTAGTCCCTTTATTAATCAGGGGTCCCACAGCGGAATGAACCACCAACTTATACAGCACAAGTTTTACGCAGCGAATGCCCTTCCAGCCGCAACCCATCACTGGGAAACATCCATACACACTCACTCACCACACATACATTAGGGCCGATTTAGCTTACCCAATTTATCTATTGCTCATGTCTTTGGACTTGTAGGGGACACCCACACCAACACGAGGAGAACATGCGAACTCCACACAGAAATGAGAGTTTAGTTCCTAGCATTATCGACTTTATAGAGAAAATAGCAGCTTTTCAATCTCTGTCTGTCTTAGTACATGATAGGAAAATTGTTGAAACTCTTTGGTCATTTTTGAGCTGCTAATGGTCTAATCTGAATCAATTGACTATGCTAAGCTAAGCTTCACTAAAAGTGCTCCCACCAGACCCAGAGATTGACTGAATGAATTTAGAAATATTAAAACTCAACTGTTCAAACTTGACAGCTTTAGGCATGGGCTAAGATTCTGACGGTATGATAACCTTGGATAAAAATATCACGGTTTCACAGTATGACGGTATTGTAATTACCGATCTAAAATATAATAGTTTTAAATGTCTGGCTAAAAAAAAAGTTTTTTTACCCTTTGAACACAATATATTTTATTTTGAGAAACATTTAAAATGTTTTGCGGCAGTAAACAAGTCAGGCTAAATAATTACAACAAATCATTGACTTCTGCTGTCTTCATTTGTTTCAAAAACACAGATATCTCCACAATTTACACCTAAAAAAACAAAACAAAAAAAAAGTTAAAAAAAAAATCTTACACATACCTTTGGATCGGTATAGCAGAAAATTTAGGCGGTATGAAAACCTTGACTTTTACATACCGCGGTATACCTTGAAAACGGTTATCGTCCCAAGCCTAGACAGCTTATTTATTTATTTATTTATTTATTTATTTTTAAAGCAGAGTGTACCTAGGTATAAATATGGACCAACTGAGCCTGGTTTCTCTCAAGGTTATTTTTCCTTCACTTTCGTCAAATGGTTACGATTGTTCCTCGCCGCTGTCGCCACTGGCTTGCATGGTTCGGGACTTGTGGAGCTGCACATCGATATATTTGCTCTTCAGTGTTTGGACATTCAGCAGTGAAAATTAAACCACACTGAACTGAACTGAACTTAAACTCTGAAAACTGGACTGACACAGTTTCAATTTACTATAATCTTCAATGTTAAACTGCTTTGACACAATCGACATTGTAAAAGCACTATAGAAATAAAGATGAATTGAATCGAGATGACAGCATTCTACCTTGATTTCTAAGAGTGAATGCAGCAGATTGCAATTCATCCAGTCAAATGCTTAATGTGATATTTCAAATTCAGATTCGTACATTGAATATTAATACATCTGTGACTTAACACCCAGTGGGTATGTGATTTTTCTAATCAAAACTATGACTGTAAGGTAGAATAACCAATATTTATCTTTCCACTTCAGCATTTTGCTCTAAACTCTATTGCTAAACAATGGCTGTTATGAATATTTATGGGAGAAACCATTATTTATATTGATTATCCCTATAAAACCTATGGTATTATTATTTAAGATGTATTGGGAGAGATTTGTTTTTTTGTGGATATAGTCTTAGATGCACTATAGTCATTAAAATAATTCATTTCATTCATTTTATCGTGGTGAATGGGTAAGTATCCCTCAACTGCCACAATGGGGTCATATATGCGAGTTCCAGACTCTGTAACAGAGTTAAATGCAACAGTTGCACACTGTTATGAGAGTTTGTTGTCAAGGATGCTTATAGTAGCACTAAATCCTGCTTTGCTCACGCATTTGCAAGTTTTACTGATGCTGTGCACAATCTAGTGCGTCACAAGCTCGCTCGAGCAGACATGGTTGATGTGGGTGAGACGTCAGCAACTGAGTAAAGCTGCATTTAAGCACACATGCAAGCCACATCCTTTTATGATTTCATTCTCTTTGATGTTCAGATACCAAGACAGCACAAATGGAGGTCGCAAGATTTGGAATGGACAGCTCATTTAAATATTGTCAGACATGACTAACATGCAAGCGAAAAACCTACACCACAAACACTTTTCAAGCAGATCATTCATAGATTTGAATCATTGAGAAACAGACTGCACATGCTCTGAGAAAAACCCCAAAATATCAAGTTAAAGGGATAGTTCACTCAAAAATGAAAACTTTTACTCACCCTTTGCTTCTTCCAAACCAGTTTGACGTTTTTTTATCCTGTTAAACACACAAAAAAAAGATATTTTGAAGAAAGCTGTAGCCACTGACATTTGTTTTGCCTACTATGGAATTCAATGATATTCAAGCTTTCAGCAAAATAAAGAAACTCATAAAGGTTTGGTACCACTTGAGGATAGGCCTATCACGATATCTATTTTTTGTTGTATGATTTATTGCACCAAAATATATCACGATAAACGATATTATTGTCATTTTAAGACCATTTTAGGACACTCATTATATAATGCCAGAATGGCAATATAATAGCATCATAACGCAAGTACACTCTTCAAAAGAACACATCATATTTTGTTCTTAGGAATATTTAATTTCATTTAGTCATTTTAATAATCTAATGATCAGGCATTGAATCAGAAAGTGAAAACGCATATCCAAAATAATGATAAACGTTAACAATAAAAAAAATGCAAGGTAAAAAGTAACAGAGGCTGCGATATCTTTAACCAGATCTATTTTCAGCTGTCAGACACCCACATCAAAATAAACTTTAGTCATTTATGAAAAATACTATAGTGTTTTTTTTAACCATACTGACACTGACCTCCAATAGAGATGGAGAGGTTTTGCAATCAGCTAAAATGTTGCAAGAATAGTTTTTTACGTATGGGCGATATATATTGCATCACCAAAAATTTTTGAGGTTGTGTCCATGTATTGTGCGATAAGTCGATGAATTGATTATTGTGACAAGCCTACTTGAGGGTAAGTAAATAGTTTATATTTATATTTTTGGGTGAACTGTCCCTTTAAATGTTGTAAACTAAGGTTCAAGACACCCTGGAGTACTTATTTTAACATAATTGTGTGTGTTGAGCATCAGTTAAGACAGCGTTAGCACCTGTCAGCTTTAATTGTGGGGAAAAAAAAATATATTTTTGGGGCGGATCCAAATCGGTAATGTAGCGCGAATCTGCTAGTGGAGTGATGACGCCTCGGTTTCTCATTATTATTCATTGCTGAGTTATATTATCCTATGAGCAGACCCTGCTTTTTAATTATTCATAAGAGCACGTGCTCTCAGAAGGCAGGACAGACCTGCCTAGCTGTAAAACTCAATGACTGGGTGAGACCACATCCGCACATGGCAAGCAGTATTTTGCCATTCATGAAGGGTCATAACTAGGGCCAGGCGGAATCTGCGGACATTTTTTGCTATTTCTGTGGAGTATTTTGTTAAAAATCGGCGGATTTATGCGGAATGATTTTAGAAGTATCATAACTAAAATCTTAATATATGGAATAAAATGTAATACCTTTAAAACTTTTATTTAATGTTTACAATGTGAATCTAATTAGATCCACTTTATTTGGTAAACAAAGCATGTCTCGCACATAAAATATCTACTAAAATACCGAAAATAGTACTTTACAAACTGTATTGTAAATAAATCATATTAATATTTTAATATTCGTCAATATTATTACTGAAATTAATTTGAAAACTGATTAAATATACATTTACACACATTTACACCAGTAAATAAACAGAATCAATGATGGCCTAAAAATCTGCAGAAATCTGTGGAATTCTGCGTGCGCAGATTCCGTGTGGCCCTAGTCATACTGTTATGTGTTTGTTCCCATGATCCACAGGGTTTGTTGCATGTTTTTCCCTGGGATGCTGTCAGGGCTGATACAGCATAGCTGTTGGTTTGCAGCAAGCATTTTTGTTGGGACAGCTGAACGAGAACTGGAGAATGGGGGACTTTGTCTTTTATCAGTGGAGTTTGTTAGGATATGGACCCGACAGAATCAGCATATGAATTTTGAGGCCTTATTTCGGTGCCACTGGTGCTGTGACAAAGACATAAGAAGCATCAAGGGTTACATCAAAGGCACACATACTGTAAGTGCTTGTTGTGTCGCACCATTGCTGAACATTGAATTCTAAAAAACGTTAAGGGGTACAGACATCTGCGATGTTACGTGTTTGTTCTTGTTGCTTAGGAAATGCACACAAGTAAACAACGTGTGCAGTACAGAGTATCCGGTAAGTGACTCCCTTTAGAGTCAACAACACGCATGTACGCGTTCATCAAATTTGCATAAACTAAGCGTTTTAAAGTATGGCTATATTTTACAAGCAAGTATCTGACAACATGAAGCAGATGCTTTAAAAAAAGTTGCGCGTAAGAGAGGAAACAAGTCAAACTCAATGAAACATTTGAGGGCTCAGAATCAACTTAAAGGCAGAGCAATGCAACATCTTTGACAGCTTGCAACATCATCTGACACCTTCACTGAGTACGTTAACATAGACACAAATACTCCGATTTTTCTTTCCATTTGATGTGCGGCATCTTCCACCAGTCCTTACATATTCTCATTCAATACCTCAATACAGAACAATATGTTCCTGAATGAAAGTGAAAGTGCCGAACTGCAGTTAAAGTCGAAAGATTAAAAATGAAACACTCGAAACTACATGAAACTCTGGAAGAAACGTGGATAGGCTGGTGACCAGGGCCGGATTAATCAATGGGCATTATGGACACAGGCCCAGGGGCCCGTGCGCACCTGAGCCCCTGCAAGGGGGGAAAAATGCAGATGTTGGAGTGTTTATTTTAGTGCAAATAGCGCACCTCGTTGGAATAAGCTAGTTTAATGATTCCTGCCCATCACGGTTTGACAGGGACAACATAACCAAAGAGCAGCGTGAGAAGCGTAGCTCGTAAAACGCATGGCAATATGTTTTGACCCGATCAATCATGAATCCGGTTCGAATCCAGCATCTAATGAACACATTCTTTTTTTTTTTCCCCCACTACATTTCAGATTTTGCCTGCTCTTCATCACGAGGAAGACAAGTAAGAATCATTAATAAGTCTGTGTATTATGGAGGACTCCAGAACCAGGAACCAGGAAATCAGAGCACATCACACCTGTCCTCAGATCTCTACACTGGCTCCCAGTTACATTCAGAATAGATTTTAAAGTATTATTACTTGTCTATAAATCACTAAATGGCCTAGGACCTCAATACATTACAGATATGCTCACTGAATACAAACCTAACAGATCACTCAGATCATTAGGATCACATAAACTAGAAATTCCAAGAGTTCAGTCAAAGCAGGGTGAATCAGCCTTCAGCTATTACGCCCATCGCTGCTGGAATCAGCTTCCAGAAATGATCAGATGTGCTCCAACATTAGGCACATTCAAATCAAGACTGAAAACACATCTGTTTAGCTGTGCCTTTACTGAATGAGCACTGTGCTACGTCCGACAGATCGCACTATTGTGTCTTTCTTTTCTTTTCATTCTTTTATAACTTGTCTTAACTCATTTTAATCTGTTTTTATCAGTTTTTTTATTATTTTATTTTCTTATACCTCAATTTTATTTCTGTTTATGTAAAGCACTTTGAATTGCCACTGTTATACATTAAAAATACCCTTAAATATATATTTTAGTACTGCTTCAGTAAACTTGAACAAGTTTATTAAAATCCATTAATTTTAAAAGTTTGCTTAAAATGTTTTAAAAATAAGTTAAATCTTTGTAGACTAGAAATATTTGTACTGTATATCATTTATTTTAGAAGACGTGGGCAATACATTATAGATTCATTTTATTCTAAAAAATAATATATTAATCTTATTTTTTAATTCAACTATAAAGGTAGGGTAGGGGGCCCTACAAGACATTGTGCCCAGGGGCCTCTGAATTCTTAATCCTGGCCTGCTGGTGATGCAATGACGTTAATCAGTCTATGTGCTGTAACATGTAAAACGGATCATGAAAGGAACATTCAAAAAGCAACTCATGTAAACACCTTCATCATATTACTGTCTTATTCAGATTAAGGCATACATCATTAGATTACTGAAGTCCGAACCCCAACCCTAGAAAAAAGGTGATCCCTGATTTTGATGACAGCCTTTCCACAGGTTAGTAGTAAGCTAATGTAATGTTAATTGCACAATGCAAATCTTGCATTTAGGTTAACAAAGAAATGATCAAAAGAAATATATTAATGCAATTCAATTTAAACATATAAAATATGAATTGATGCTTTAAACCAATTATATTGTTCAATTAAAAGATATTTTGTGTTCGGCAGAAAAAAAGAAACTCAACCATGAAATGATGACAGAATTTTCGGTTTTCACTCAAAATGCCACTATAGTGAAACTTACAGTATCACAACTCCAATATTTAATCCCAGTGACATTTCACTTCAACTGTGAAAACTGGACTGAAGCAGTTTCAATTCACTAGAACTTCATCTATGCTAAACTGCTTTGACACAATCTACATTGTAAAAGCGCTATAGAAATAAAGATGAAATGAAAATTTAGGTAATAAATACATAAACATACATACAGTTGAAGTCTTCCTGAATTATTAACCCCCTGTATATTTTTCCCCCAAATTCTGTTTAACAGAAAGAAGTTTTTTTAACTCATTTCTAATAACTGATTTCTTTTATCTTTGTTATGATGACAGCACATAATATGTTACTAGATATTTGTCAAGACAGAAGTATTCAGCTTAAAGTGACATTTAAAAAGCTTTACTAAATAGGTTTAGTTAGGGTAAATAGGTAAATCATTGTACAAAAGTGGTTTGTTCTGTACACAATTAAAAAAAAGATCAAGAAATTGCTTAACGGGCTGATAATATTGACCTTAAAATGTTTTTAAAAAAATTAAACACTGCTTATATGCAGATTTAAAGGTTGAAGGCTCTCTTTGCATTTGTTATGACCGTATAGATTTTAAAAAGGCTCCACATGTTTGTTTGTTTTTTGTTATTGTTGTTGTTGTTGTTGTTGTTCAAACAGTGTTTATCATGAACGAGTCAATTTGAAGACTTCATGTCATATAAAATCTGGTCAGTGGCGTCATCTAGTGGTGAGGTCTTTTTTTGCAGGCACTTTTAGAACGGACTAACACGCATTTGCTGTTTGTTCAAACTTAAAATTTTAATTACTAATTAATTTAATAATTAATAATTAATTTAAATTAAAAGTAACAACAACAACAACACAATTTTTTAAAAAGTTTTTTTGGGGAGGACAACTTATTTTTTTTATGTTCGATCCACTTAAATTTGTAAAAATAATAATAATTATTGTGTGTTTCTCAGAATTAGAAACACACATCCAAACTTTAATTAAGGATAGTAAGAGTCCTAGGTCTCTAGATAAGGATTTGGATGTGTCTAGCAAGCCATTCACATTGTTCGGCTCCGGTTGTTGCGTCTTTGCAGAAAGACGGCTGGGTCACCGTGAGGGAAACTAGAAGTGGGAGAAAACACCGTATGTCCGTTCCAACATCAAACAGGTGTAGCCCCCTCAGTGATGCACCCACTGAGAAACCTGATGAAAGTGCCCTTGTGATTGGCGACTCCATAGTACAGAACGTACAAATAGAGACACCAGCCACCATAGTCAAATGTCTGCCGGGAGCCAGAGCGCCTGACATCATGTCAAATTTAAAAGTACTGGCTAAATCTAAACGTAAGTTCAGTAAGATCGTTATCCACGTCGGTGCTAATGATGTTCGACTACGTCAGTCGGAGATCACTAAAAGTAATATTAAAGAGGTGTGTGATCTTGCAAAGATGATGTCAGACACCGTAATATGCTCTGGTCCCCTGTCCGCTTATCGTGGTGACGAGTTTCACAGCAGACTCTCGTCACTCAATGGCTGGATGTCAAAATGGTGCCCACTGAATAACATAGGTTTTGTAGACAATTGGCCAAGTTATTGGGGTAGACCTGACCTGTTGAAGAGAGATGGTCTTCATCCCACTCGGGCTGGAGCAGCTCTCCTCTCTAGTAATCTGGCATATAGTCTTAGTGCTGGCATTTGACTAACTGGGGCCCAGGTCAGGGAGCAGACAGATTGGCTTAACCAACCGTCTGCTAGTCTCCACGGTTTACCCAACTCAAATAATCTGCAGCACATAGAATCACCTAGTTATAAGAACATAGAGACTGTGTCTGTTCCCCGAGCCTCTAAATATAAAAAACTCCCAAATCCATTTAAAGGTAATAATCTAATTGATGTTCAAAAAATAAAAAATAAAGCTAACCAAAAGATAAAACTCGCATTATTGAACATTAGATCGCTATCATCTAAAACTCTTTTTATTAACGATTTGATAACTGATCTAAAGCTAGATGCTCTCTGTCTAACAGAAACCTGGATAAAACCAGATGATTACATGCCCCTAAATGAGTCTTCACCTGAAGGATATCATTATAGACATGAGCCGCGTCCTAAAGGCAAAGGTGGAGGCGTGGGCATAATATACAGTAATATTTTTGGTGCTACTCAGCGATCTGACTTCAAATATAATTCATTTGAAGTAATAGTGATGTATATTTCAGTGAACAATTTAAACAATACATTTCAATCTAAATTTGTACTGGCAACTGTTTATCGGCCTCCAGGGCACCATACCGACTTTACAAAATAATTTGCTGATTTCTTATCTGAAATAGTTCTGGCCACAGACAAAGTTATAATTGTTGGTGATTTTAATATTCATATAGATAATGAAAAAGATGCTTTAACGCTGGCCTTCTTAGACATACTAACCTCTGTTGGAGTGAAACAGCATGTCTCAGGGCCTACCCATCGACATAATCACACTTTAGACCTAATATTATCACATGGTATTGATATTGATAATGTTGAAGTTGTGCAGCAGAGTGATGACATTTCAGATCACTATTTAATCTCCTGTTTATCGTGCATTGATAGCTCTACAAAATCATCTTCTATTCACAAGCATGAGACAGATTCCTGTAAGACGATCCCTTTGACAGACGAGTCCTCGCATTGTTCCCGAAGGGCCAGCCTGTTGACCAGCCGGTGACACACCTGTGGTCTCTCCATGATGGATGTCCAGCGTTCTCCAGCCCCGGCGCCATAGACTGCAGCTCTGCACAAGACGTCTGGCCATAGGAGAAATGGTCGTGCCCAACTGAGCCTGGTTTCTCCCGAGGTTTTTTAATTCTTCACTTTCGCCAATTGGTGAAGTTCTTTCCTCGCCGCTGTCGCCTCTGGCTTGCATGGTTCGGGACTTGTAGGGCTGTGCATCGATGGATTAATCTTCAGTGTTTGGACTCTCAGCAGTGATTATTAAACCACGCTGAAATGAACTAAACTGAACTTCAACACTGAAAACTGGACTGACACTGTTTCAATTTTATATAATGCATGTGAAGCTGCTTTGACACAATCTACATTGTAAAAGCGCTATACAAATAAAGATGAATTGAATTGAATTGAATTGTGGAACTCATTTTTTTTTTACAGAATTTTAGATATACATTAATTGTATCACCTTATATTATTCATTCATTTTCTTTTCAGCTTAGTCCCTTTATTAACCCGGGGTCAACCACAGCGGAATGAACCGACAACTTATCCAGCATTTGTTTTACGCAGCGGATGCCCTTCCAGCCACAACCCATGTCTGGGAAACATCCTGTACCGCATGTCTTTGGACTGTGGGGGAAACCGGAGCACCTGGAGGAAACCCACGCTAACACGGGGAGAACATGCAAACTCCACACAGAAAGGCCAACTGACCTCGCTCGAACCAGCAACCTTCTTGCTGTGAGGTGAACGTGCTACTCACTGCGCCATCGTGTCTCCCACCTTATATTATATTATATTATACTATATTATATTATATTATATTATATTATATTATATTATATTATATTATATTATATTATATTATATTATATTTTATTATATTATATAGCTTCTATGTATATGGTAATTTGTATGATGTGTGCGGTCCATTTGGAAATGTTCATCTCCATTTCATTTTTGTCTTTTCTATCCACTGTTAGAGCCTTGGATGTCTGAAAAAATGTGGGTCTCAAAATGGAACAATTTAATCATAGTTATTAAACCTATGAGCCTCAAGTAGCAGTGGTTTAAAGTGAGTTTAAATACAACAACTCAGAGATGTCTAATATTTATAGCTAGGAACAGATTTTGGGAGTATTATAACTAAAACATTAATATATGAAATAAAAAGTAACACCTTTTTTTATTACTTTTATTTAATGTTTACAGTGCAAATCTAATTAGATCCACTTTGTTTGGTATACAAAGCAAGCCTCTCATTTAATATATCTACTAAAAGAAAATCTTACTTTACAAATTGTATTGTAAATAAATTATATGAATATTTTCATATTAGTCAATATTATTACTGAAATTAGTTTAAAAACTGAATAAATATAAATTCACACACTTTTACACAAGTAAATAAACAGAATCAATGATGGGCTAAATGTGTGGGCATATTTATAGCTCATATAAATCAACAACACATATTTCGAGTCCAAAAGCCATAGATATTTACATTAGATGTCGCCTACCCTGTTGTTGTCTATTGGAAGAAATGCGTCAATAGAGCCGCCATTTTAGTACAGGGTAGCGCTCCTTTGAAATGAATGCGGGACTCGTTCACTTAGCCGACAATACATTTCTGGCAGCGAAGCGTCTTGTTATCATATTTCGTTTACAGTATTTGCTACATTTTATACAACAAAACTAGCATAACCTGAGTATTGTATATAGTACGAGTTGGTGCTACTTTGTCTTATGGTCAGTGCAGTAAGAGACTGGATTATCATCAATAACGTTACTTGTTGAGCACAAAAGTTCGTAACATACAAAAATGTATAACACGAAATGTTACCTATGAAATGTTCTGCCTTAGTGCTTTGTTTTCTTTGTTTGCTCGTTACTACACCCGTACACTGCGCTAAAGGCTAGCATCTTCACATTGGAGCACTGTCTTGACTAGCGCGGCTGAATGACATTTGTCCTGGGAGGACTGTACCAATGTGGCGGCGCTATTGACGCTTGCTCATGGTCCGTATGCGACATCTAGTGTATATATCTATGGTCCAAAGCATTAACTGCGTGATGAAAGCTAATACAATGCTGTGATGATGGCCCTGTATACTCATATTTCCAGCTATTTGGTTTTTTTTAAGTGACTTAAAATGGTATTTCACCCAAAAATGAAGCATTACTCACTTTTAAACTCAATTCACGTGGTTTATCCATTTAATAATTTGCTTGTTTGCAGTTTTGTTTAGTCACTATACGTTACATGTTCTTTAATTAGCATGCTCTATTTAGAAATATACACTTATTTCAGGCCTACCGCAAATCCTGTGGCTGTGTTATATCTTATTGGCGGACCCAAACCGGAAGTGACGACGCCGCCGCTTTCCCCCTAGCCGTCGAAGCGGAAAGCGCGCGAGCAGCAGCAGAGTTTGTTGGTATGTGACGCCTCTCTCACTTTCTCGTCTTATTTTCTGACATCTGTGTACGTAAATACCATATATTTTACATTTGTGCATGTTTACTTTTACATCTGTATTGCGGTTTTGAGGATCTAATGACTTCAGCATTTAAAGTCTGCCCTGCTTAGCACCTTTTAGCACGAATTTCAATGTGACAGTAAATAATGATGTAATCTTAATTATTTACATAATAAGTTGTGCTCATTTAAATATGCCAACTTGCATTTGATGATGTCAAGTTGTGTCAGTTTCATGTTGTGTTTTAATGAACGTTAAAGTTAACGCCACATTTAGTTTTCAGCTCAATGCGTCTTTTGTTATATTCATTATCATATTAGTATTATAGTTGTGTTACTGATTTTCTGTGGTGAAACACTCCTTGATGGCATCAGTTATGTCACATTTCCTTTAGTGGTTTCTTGCACTGTCTTTGTCGAGAACAACGATAAATCAAAACTAACGTAACCTATCACTAAGCTGAGGGAAAGTTGGTTTCAAATTCGCACATTCGTTCACGGTCCCTGTAATGAACAGTGACACAACTTGTGACACGGTCCCTATATTGTTTACCATTCTACTTTGAATATTCGGTCTGAAATCGCTTGTAAGTGTGACCTCAAAACAACATTAGCACTATTTAATTGACTGTAC
>CAIGQQ010035826.1:5944410-5977740 GCA_903798035.1 Danio albolineatus | reverse complement strand
GTTGATTTTAATTAATCTAATATGATTTACTTATTTAGAATTGGCAATAAAATACTTTCATGAAATTATATTATTAAGAAATAAGTCAAAATGTGCGAATGTAAATTCAACTTTACCCCCATATCACTTTTAAGGTAAAGTTGGTGTGATATTTGCACATTCATTCATTTTTGAACAGTGACACAACTTGTGACACAGTCCCTATATTGTTTACCATTCTACTTTGAATAATCGGTCTGAAATCGCTTGTAAGTGTGACCTCAAAACAACACTAGCACTATTTAATTGACTGTACTTTGATAGTCATGATGATTTTAATTAATCTAATATGATTTCCTTATTTAGAATTTGCAAAAAATACTTTCATGAAATTATATTATTAAGAAAGAAGTCAAAATGTGCGAATGTAAATTCAACTTTACCCCCATATCACTTTTAAGGTAAAGTATGCTAATTGAGGTAAAGTTGGTTTTATATTTATTCTCTCTATTTTTTACTACGTTCCCTATATTGTTTATTATGCTAATTGAGGTAAAGTTGGTTTTATATCCATTTCTTATGTTGTTTACTACATTCCCTATATTGTTTACAACGTTAGTTGAGGAAAATTTGGTTTTCTATTCGCACATTTGTTCATTTAACTTTTCCAGTGTTGTTTACTATGCTAATTGAGATAAAGTTGGTTTTATATTCATTGTTGTTTACTACATTCCCTATATTGTTTACTATGCTAATTGAGGTAAAGTTGGTTTTATATTCAATTATGTTTACTACCTTCCATATATTGTTTACTATGCTAATTGAGGGAAAGTTGGTTTTATATTCATTCCCTGGTTTTATTCCGTATATTTTTTACTAATTTCCATATATTGTTTCTTTCGCTAATTGAGGTAAAGTTGGTTTTATGTATGCATATTCGTTAATTTAACATTCCCTATATTGTTAACTACACTAATTGAGATAAAGTTGGTTTTATATTCATGTTGTTTATGCTAATTGAGGTGAAGTTGGTTTTATATTCATTCCCTATATTGTTTACTACGCTAATTTGAATATTGGGTCTGAAATGGCATTAAGTGACCTCAAAACAACATTAGCACTATTCAATTGACTGAACAATGTTGTGCTTTGTGCTCAGTACAAATGTCTGAATGTAAATCCATCTTTACCTCAGCATCACTATTGAGGTAAAGTTGGTATTGTGTTCACACAGTTGTAAATTTTTTAACTTGTGACGTCCCTGTATTTTAAACCTTGTTACTTTGAATATTCAGTTTAAAATAGCATGTAAGTATGACTTCAGAGTGAGATTAGCATTATTTAATTGACTGTGTAGTACATTGTTGTACTTTGTTAGTCAATCTAATATGGTTTCCCTATTTAGAATTTGCAAAGAGTACTTTTCTAATATTATATCATTAAGGAGAAAGTCCAAACGTGCTCATTTAAATCCAACTTTACCTCAGTATTGCTGTACCAGACCACAGTCCATGTTATAATATACATTTTGAATTCACAGAAAAGCTACTATCAAGATAAACCCAGTCCTAGCATGACGTTTTTTCTACATTTTTATATTACTGTTTTTAGTTGGATGTATACAAACATACTAGCATTTTTAAAGTAAAACTGAAAAGCAGACTATTCAAAATGACTCCTAAAAGTGGTCTAGTTAGTGTAATGGCATTTATATTAGTATGTAATCGTGAGTTGATTGTAAATGATGAATGCTCTGTGTGTATAGGAGATGTCGAAGAGGAAGAGCAGTAATTCACGGCTTACGCCTGATAAGAGAAGCCGGTTATCACAACCTGAGACTGAGGAGGATGAGGAAACGGGCTACTTCAGCACAGGAGATGGATCACAGAGTGTAAGACATGCTTGATACACAACAAAAGTTTGTTGTGCTGTAAATAGGGGTGGGCGATATGGAAAAAATATCATATCACGATTTTTTTGGGGAAATCACGATTCACGATTTTTATCCCGATTCTTTTTTTTAAAAGACTATTTTTTAAAGATTTTTAAAGACTATTTTGCAAATTACAAAGGTACAATACAACTAAACTAATGTCCTCATATAAAGATATACTCTTACCATGTATGTTCAAGAATATTTTAATCAAGTGAACATTTAATTCAAGTGCTATTCTGCAAAGAGAGAACATTCAACAAGACTTGCATTACAATTACTGCACCATCAAAATGAACATTTAACAAATCGAACAAATCTTAGTTCAAAGCAGAGAGCTTATTACACAGATCCTCAGCAACACCTTCAAACATGCAAATGACTTTTTTTTACAAAGTTAACAAATCTAGTAGTGTTTTGAATTTAATAAATGCATAATAATCATGATAACCATGAAACCATCATTATTCTTCAGACTATATAATCATACAACCAAAATCTATAATCGCTTCATCCTTGACTGTTATGCAGTTCAAAACAACATATGAATGTGTTTGTAGAAGAATACTTGAGCAATGCATTGATTTTGTTGTGCTTTGCAATACAACATTTGAATGTGTTTATAAAAAAAGCCACATTGTACAATGCAGTGATGTTATGTAGTTTCAAAATACAACATATTTACATTTGAATGTAGAAAAAGCCAACGTGGGTATCTTAAGGAGCAAAAAACTGCATATGAGCTCTTGTATTGCTGTTGTGTCATCACTTCAGTATATTGCAAGTCATCTCTGGCCCCTCATTTGCGATGCTCTTCATGAACTGGACCCCTTGACAAACTAATTAAATAGCCCAGTTGTACACAGATCTACCAACAACTTATGGTTTTATTTCAGTGACATATGTTGTGAGCGCAGTATTACCGGGTGAGATCGCAAGTCTGCAGACGCCCCATATAGAGCATGCGGGTAGCCGATCGTCTCTGTGTTCGTGCGCACTTCTTGCCCGCCCTCAAATAAACGCTGCTGAACTGTGATTTAGTGCGTTTATGTAACGCGTATGTCTGCAACGTTTATTAGATTTGCTAGGAATATTTACGAATGTCTCCAATAGACCTTCAGAGCGGCATTATGCGTCCTGAGGTAAAGTGAAGTGGCTAAAAACTCCAGCAAGAGAAAGTCATTGTATGCAGAACCACAGAACTTTATTTATAAAGCATATTTATGGAAACTGTTCAACATAACTAAAAGCTGCGCCTGTATGCTGGCCTCGCGCATCGCGGAGTCCTGTCAGCCCGTCTGTCAGTCAGCATGTCACCTCAAAGGGTTAAACAAATGACGCACGGCGGTTATAGAAAAGTTCCCGCTGTTATAATTCACTTACCTTTTCATACGTTTTGGAGCGATTGTAACCCGCTATTTAAGAAAACAACAACGACAGATGACTGAATGTTTGAATGAAGCAGTAATTGCCGTCGCGGGATGAATTTAGGCGTGGCGCCAGTCATGGAAGCATGAATGAAGCGGAAGCACTGCACTATATAGCCTACTGCATCGCGATACAACGATTTTTCTGAAAAAGTGGATCGTGGAGTCATTTTTATCGTCCACGATTAAATATCGTATTATCGCACAGCCCTAGCTGTAAAAAGTATCACAGATGTATTTTGTTGTTTTGAAATCATTTTTACACATCTTTGTGTGTGTTTTCAGGTGACTGGTGAGGTGGGCATCATCGAGAGCATCTCTCTGAAAAACTTCATGTGCCATGCATTGCTTGGGCCTTTTGCGTTTGGTCCAAACGTCAACTTTGTTGTTGGAAATAATGGAAGTAAGTAAGGGACCTTAAATTTGCCAAAAACTGGCTCGAAAAAATAAAATATCACAAACAAACAAGCCTAGCCCAGATGACTATAGTATTACAAAAGTAACAATACATTATTTTTTCTTAGAGTCACGAAACACCAAAACACATTTTTTGAGCTGTTGACAGTCATATATGTGTCCCACACTGCTATAAACACTATTAGGACACATATATTTCACTAAAGAGTGAAAATTGGTTGCTTTTGCGTTATTTCGAGCAAATTCATTCTCCCGGTTTTAAACGAATTTTTGAAGCTGCGTCACGCCGATGAGATCCATGCGTGTATTCCAGCGTGGAGAGTGGACGTCTGTACCGGCGAGTGAATCGTGACGTCTCTGAACCTGCGGCATTGATTCATGAGATAGACTTGATTCAAACCAATCAGCACGCTCTATTGTGTATGCGGTGCAACTTCATTAATATGCTCGATAGCTTCGAAGATTGTTAACCTGCTACAGTGTTCAGACGGCAGAGAGACGCCACGTCGTGTGGCCAAAACAAGTGGAAGAAGAAGAATTGTTTGGAGACACAGGTCGTCAGTGTTGTGTTTATAAACGTGCTCCAACGAAAGTTTTGCATTCATTTCCCCGCTATGAGAGCGCAACTGGACTCACACTGGACAGCAAACACGACAGAAATGCGTTTGTAAGGAACATTTTTACCCGAGAGCTTTCCGCATCTGGAAATGGTAAAATCCCAATTTGCCGCTCGTCTACTTTTCAAAAAACAGCCACGGTTCAGTTGGTGTTGATTTTCCTGTCTCTACAGATGTGGTAAGTGAGAGAATGCTGCTCTCAGAATGTAAACATGTAAACACCCTAATCAAACGGTTTCCGTTGTGTAGAATTTTCGCCGCATTTTGTGATAGGATAGTGTATACACACACGGCTTTCTGACGCTGCTTACCGAGGGCGTCTTAAGTTACCGAGAAATGCAGAGGTCTTTTTTTCTAACATACGCCGTGCGGTATCAAACACTCCATTAAATCTACACTTCTCCAGCAGTTACTCACATTTAATATCTCGTTTGTCAAGAGGGACACGCAGGAAAGTAAAAATGCCAAACTGCAGATAATTAAATTACTGATGTCAATGTAAACAGTCACTGTCTTTCTCCCCCTGTGTCTGTGTTTGTGTGTTGCCTGTTTGAAAATCAGCGCGTGCAAAAATGGAAAATCACATTTTTATGCAAAACCTTCCCTCTTTCCCTCCCCTGACACTCCCACCTAAACAGAGCTGGGCACACCCACTTTCCTGAGCTTTTCCAGACTGTAGGTGTGAAAACACCCTGCTGAGACAGGGGGGTTTTGTGGCCCTTTAAAGGTGCAGTAGGTGATTGTCTTCAGAAGCATTTTTTATTGTGCTGGTTGAAAGTTTATTTACGGTCCAATAGTAATGATAAAAGTAAGTGATCTAAAAGTGTTTATATATTTTTTTATATTCTGGGTAAGGCATAAAACTAAAAAAATGTTCATCCTATTAAATATTGTAGGACTGACGTCTTCCATAATTTCGATAAGTAGCCCAAACAGTCTGTCAACAAATGTAGATTTGGGCTTCTGCACTTCTCTGTTCACGCATATCCGCATATATATATATTATTGCGTGCTTGCCTGCATGCGCGCCACACATTCACTTGCAGACGAGACAGTCACAGTCGCCATAAAATCAAATGCTGAATTGAAACTTTTTTAAAATCCTGAATCAATATTGGAGTTATTTTTGAACGCTGGAGAAAGAACGACACCAAGTATTTCTGTTAGACAGGTAATGTTATGTGTTAAAACTATTTTAATCCCCCAAAGCTGATGTAGATTGTGTTGTTATGAACGGGTTATATGCACTGAAGTGTTGTTCAGCCGCTGAAATCTTCAAGCGAAAGATTGATGTGACTATTCTCAGTTTCATAACATCCTTTTACAGCATCGATAATGTCAAATTTGTATTTACTTAAACAACAAAACATCAGTAAATAGTGCTATTCTGCCTAGCCTGCTTTACTGAGCTTAAGTTGGTTTTATATTCACATTGGTTTATTTTTGAACAATGACAGTCTCCCTGTACTGTTTACCGCTACTCTGAATATTCGCTCTGAAATAGCATGTAAGTGTGGCTTAGTAATGCGTGTAATTCCTGCACGCTGACGGCCGAGCACCAACTACATTTCTAAATCGCGAATGCGAAAGCTTTAGGAGGCATAGCTTTGAAACACATTCTATCCCTTGCTCTCCAAAGATAACATGCTAACCGGTTAGCATTTTGGCAGATCACCTACTGCACATTTAAAAGTACATTTATATGCCTTTTAAAGAAGTTCCTGTTGACTTTCATGCAGATTTTGTTCAAGCAGTTTTGCAACAGCATCATTGCATTGCACAGTAAATGAAACAGAAAGTGTTAAAAATAGCGTTATTTGACCCTTTGGAAATATTTCAGTGCATAATGGTAACAAAAGCGACTTCATGTTCTAAACAGATATGTGAAAGATTATTAAAGGAGTCAATTTTTTCTTGATATTTGCACATATAATGTAAAAACATATCAATACCACAAACAAAAACACATAAGGTAAATAAAAGGTCCAGTAAAAACATACTGCAGGTTAAATTCCATACTCCAAAACTAACTCGCTACTTTAAAATTTTAGTTATTTTTTTTATCTTTCTTAGCATTATTAGTTTTTCATTTAAATTTCCAGATTAGATTTTACTATTTAACACTGCATTAGATATTAGATTAACACTGCTATTTGCTTTAGCTCAGCATTTAACACTGTCATACCCTCTAAGCTGCTGATTAAACTTAGAGAGCTGGATATCAACACGTCTCTCTGCAACTGGGTTATGGACTTTCTGACTAACAGACCTCAGAATGTTAAATCAGGCCACATCTGCTCCACCACCGTCACACTCAACACTGGTGTACCTCAGGGCTGCGTGCTGAGCCCCTTCCTCTACTCCCTTTTTACCATCGACTGTAGGCCCATGAACAGCTCCAACACCATCATCAAATTTGCAGATGACACCACAGTGATTGGTCTAATCAGCAGCAATGATGAGACTGCCTACAGGGAGGAGATACAGCATCTGGCCTCTTGGTGCACCAACAATAATCTGCTCCTTAACACCACCAAGACCAATGAGCTCATTGTGGACTTCAGGAAGGGACGAACAGGCTCACATGATCCCATCAACATCAATGGGATGGCCGTCGAGTCGGTCTCATCCTTCAAGTTCCTGGGGACCCACATCTCAAGGGACCTCTCCTGGACCACCAACATCTCCAGTTTGATCAAGAAGGCTCACCAGCGCTTATTTTTCCTAAGGCAACTTAAGAAGAACCAGCTGTCAGCAGCCGTCTTGGTGAACTTCTACCGCTGCACAATAGAGAGCATCCTGACCAACTGTGTTACAGTCTGGTATGGAAACTGCTCTGTTGCTGAGCGGAAGGCCCTGCAGCGGGTGGTGAAAACTGCCCAACGCATCACAGGGACTCCACTTCCTACTATAAGAGACATTCAGAATAAACGATCTCTGCGCAGAGCACGCAGTATTCTTAAGGACTCCTCTCACCCTGCTCACAGACTGTTTTCTCTCCTGCCTTCCGGCAGGCGCTTCAGGCTTCCTCGGACAAAAACCAGCAGACTGAGGAACAGCTTTTTCCCCAGAGCTGTCT
The DNA here is from genome assembly GCA_903798035.1 of Danio albolineatus. NCBI lineage: Eukaryota > Metazoa > Chordata > Actinopteri > Cypriniformes > Danionidae > Danio > Danio albolineatus. Next base: position 5,970,288 of record CAIGQQ010035826.1, on the reverse strand, counting down.
CCCTTTTGAACTCTGCCCCCCACTGACTCTTCTGACCCCCACACACACCCCCACTTTCCTCATAAAATTGCACATATTCATTGCACTGATTCACTTATCTGAACTGTACACACTCACTGTACATATACATTTGTAACTGTTTATCTATCTGCACACTTTGATTATTAATAAGCAACCTACATTGCACTGATTCATTTATGTGAACTGTACATACTCACTGTACATATACATTTGTAATTATGTACATAACCACTTGTACATATACATTTGTAATTATGTTTATCTGCAATTTTGATTTTTAATAGGCAACCTGCATTGCACTGATTCATTTATTTGAACTGTACACACCCACTGTACATATACATTTGTAACTGTTTATCTATCTGCACACTTTTGATTATCAATAAGCAATCTACATTGCACTGATTCTTTTATTTGAACTGTACATACCCACTGTACATGTACATTTGTAATTGTTTATCTACCTGCACTCTTATTATTAATATCAACCTGTACATACAATCATTTATTGTAAATCTGGGCTCATAACTAAGTCAACCTGTATATAATGTTCATAGTACATCCATCTGTAAATATCACCATAGTTTTTCTATAACTGCACCTTATAATTTATACCTGTATTCTGCACTTGCTGCTATTGCACTTCTGGTTAGACCTAAACTGCATTTCGTTGCTTTGTACTTGTACATGTGTAATGACAATAAAGTTGAATCTAATCTAATCTAATCTATTGGTAGCTGTTTTTGCCCCATTGACTTCCATTATAACCACATTTGATGAAAATAAATACACAGTCTTTGTTTTTGTTCACTCCATGTAGTTCTGAGAGCTGAGATGCGTATTTTGGTTTTGATATTTTGAAGTGCACAAACATCACTCTCACATACTCAGACACACATACACACACTTTCATTTGCAGTTATACTCCATATAAAATCCAGAAGCTAAGCTTTTTTATGCCAAATTACAGATATTACGCCTTCTCAACAGGGAAAACCACCAACAATCAAAATGCTAAATTATATGGTGTCATGGCTTTGCAATAATAAAAAAAAGTGGTTATTATGGAGGTCATTGAGGCAGTAAATTAGGGAGGAAAAATGAAAATCAATCAAAAACAATGCATCAAAGGCTATGTTGTTTCATATCTCCAGGACTGTGATAAAAGGTAAAAACAATCCAGTCCACAATTACTTTTTATATTGAAAAAAAATCATTTTATGTTTTTTTTTTAAACCAAACCAGTGACATCATTTGTGAATTTGGCAATTTAAGAGTTTAAATCCTTTATCCCGAACATAACAAAAGGATAATATATTTGCCCAGAGTTTATCGTTGAGTTCTTTAAAAATTTCAAAGAATTTTCTCAAAATATGTGTCAAAATCAGATTTGTCATCAAAAAATCATGTTGCTAGCTGAAACACTGATTTTTGGCCATATTAACACTCAGAATCAACCATGGTGGAGGAAAACATCTCCAACAACACATAGGGGTTAATGTATGCCAGGCTTTCCATTCAAGTTGTATTCCTAAAAACCGAATAGTACATGCACAGCACCTCGACTTATTTTGGCTGGGGTGCTTACTGTATGTCTGCTGGGCATTTGAGCTGGTGGGTTTTTTCCAAACTGTCCACATGGTCTCCTACATGTGTAATGTGTTGAGGTAGTTCTGCTCTAAGAGAATCACACTTACACTGTAACCCATCTGTGAGATCAGAGATCGAGCAGTGTCAGCAGGCAACATTCTTTCACCATCATTTATCAAGACTGGACGGGCAGGTGAACACACCTATCTCAGAGATTAAAAATGTTGTGCGAGGTTGAGTTCAGATTATAATGAATCATTTGCATGTGTTTTTGAGGCCCGTGACTGTATGAGAATTTTAAAAGCTTTCAGGCAAAAGCAATTCTACATCTTGTAATTTAGTAACAAGATCCTCCTCCCGCCCCCGTCGCAAACCCACTCACAAAAATACACACTTAGGCCTAGTTTACACTAATACGTTTAAATTTTAAACGATCCACGTTCGCACTGGCGTTTCATCTAGTATTTCTGAACAGCAGTCCATCTACACTTTACCGCTATAAAAGCACATCACGTGACCCCACACACAGATACCCACACAATATCATGCGCTCGCCTGAGATCGAGCTCAGTGGGTTCTTTGAGCACAAAATCCCACAGATCAGTGCACATCGGACAGTTTATCAAGGATGTACCGCTGGATCGCATCTCACTATAGTTGTTATACCTGATGTTTAATTAATCTTGTCTCTATTTAACGACTCTACAGTCTTTTGAATCTATCAGGTAACGTGTCACAGCGTCAGTACACTGCTTCAATCTTTCGCTTTCACGCTTGAATGTAGTCATTTTAGTGAAAACCACAGATACTGTTGTTTGTGCACCTTTTTTTTACAAAGTTTGTCAACGCCATTATAACGACACTGATCACTCTGCCTACTCATGACAGAGTCTTGTGGAAAAAGTGATTGACAGGTGGTAATTTGTGTGTAACTTATTTATGATTTGGTTATGGGTAAAACAAAGACAATGCGGCAATACAAATGATTAATTTGTTATTAATTAATTCATTAATTATTCATAAATAATGACCACGATGCCATCGTCCATCGCAATGTTTCACATTAGACATCGTACGATGCTAAATTGGTCGATACCCTTTATACACTCTGGGCAAATTGACTACTTTTTCATTATGTTCGTGGCTGTTTTGCCCCATTGACTTCCGTTATAATGACTTTTTTTTGTATTGCAAAGCCATGACATCTTATTATCATGCATTCTTTATTGTTGCTGGTTTTCCCCATTTGGAAAAGAGAACTTTTTATTTTATTTTGGATGTTTATCATCAGTTGCAGTGCAAAAAAAAAGCTTAGTTTCTGCCTTCTACTGTATATGGAGTATAGTGTGTGTGGGTAGTGAGACCTTTATGCACTTAACTTGATATGTCTGAGAAAATCAAGTTAAGTACCTCAACACTTTGAATATTGTAAACATACAGTAGTAAGTGTATTTATGCTCACACACTATAATCTGCTGTTTTACTCCATAGAACTCCATGTAAATGCCAGAAATGTATTTGCACAGGCCTCTCTAAAAGTTCAATGCTACCAACTGATGATCAACAGTAAAAAATGACACGTTTACCTCTTTCCAACAGGGAAAACCACCAACAATCAAAAATTCACGATTATATGGTGTCATGGCTTTGCAATAAAAAAAATGTCATTATAATGGAAGTCAATAGGGCATAACAGCCCCAACATAACGAAAGGGTAGTCAGTTTGAACAGTCAATTACTGACAATGATACAAAAACAAGTTATTATATGTTTTGTAAAAGTTGGCATCAGTGTCTGCAGATTTCTTCTGAATTTTGTGTATAATTGTTCGGTGTGTATTTGTGTGTTAGGTGGGAAAAGTGCAGTGCTGACAGCTCTGATTGTAGCCCTGGGCGGTAAAGCTCTCACCACCAACCGAGGCTCCTCTCTCAAAGGATTTGTTAAGGAAGGAGAGAGGTACAAACACACCCATCCTGTTTTTCTCTGCATGTAACCACAGTCTGTATTTAGTCTCTCACACTGTTTCATTTTTGGGTGTTTAATAATCAGCTCCGCAGATGTGTCCATCACGCTGAGAAACAGGGGTCGTGACGCATACAAACCGGAAAAGTTTGGCCAGTCCATCGTAGTCGATCTTCGAATTTCCAGTGAGGGAATCCGAACGTACAAACTTAAAAGCCACGCCGGTATGCTTACAATCACACTAACATATCATCTTTGGGTGGCTTAAAGGGTGAGTTCACCCCAAAATGAACATTTTCTCACTATTTAGCTTTATGAGTTTTCTTTTTCCTGTTGAACCCCAAGGAGATTTATTTTGTTTTTGTTTTTCAAGAAAGCTGGAAGCCTGTAACCATTGACTTCAACAAATACTATGGAAGTCAATGGTTACAGGTTTCCTGCTTTCTTCGAAATATCTTCTTTGGGTTCAACAGAATTGTATTATGTCATTTGTAGGGATGCAACAGTTCTTGATTAAAAATCGTATCGTCCTGTTATCCTCCCATGGTTTGGTGCACCCTGTGATCCGCAGTTCAGAATTTGCGTTATTATTATTGGTTTGACGATTCAAAACAACTGCAACAAAACAAATTAGTTCTGCCTATGTGCTTCTGAATAACTTAATTTTTTTTTTACTTTTAAGGTTTAAAACAGATCCTTAATAAATAAAAATAGTGTTAAAAACCGAATTATGCATTGTTTGTCGCATATATTTAACTATTTATGTGCTGTGAGTAAAAGGTGTGTTTCAATCCGTCTACCACCACAAGTATATTTCAAACCTGTGGGAAGCACTGATGATACCATACTTACTCAGAGCTTGTGGTTGCAGGTTGCCAACATTGATATTGCACTTGAAGAGATTAATAACAGGTCTCCAGACATCTTCAAAATATTTTGTTTTCTTTTGACATTATATGGTTAAAAGTATAATACTTGATTCCCTTTTGAGTTTTTTGCTCTGTAATTCTTTTATTTTATTATTAATTATAATTCACAAGATCAATTTTGCATGTAAAATACACATTTCTACTAGTCAGACTTCTTTGCTTCATAATAGAGGACTGCCAGGATAAATCTAAACCCAATTTACTGAACTTTTCAACTCTACAGTTTTATAGCTCCTCAAAATAACGTCGCTTTGGCGTTCCAAAATAATGTTCTTGTCTGCGCTGTGGTGACAGAGAAGGCAAGTGAAGATTTGCTGAAGCGCTTGTAATTAAAGCCAGGATCTAATTCTTTCCTGATGTGTAATCGACAGGCAGTCGAGTGCGGCATTCACATATGCACAACATATGCTTCTCCACTGGTTTTGCTCTAGATTGGAAATCGGACCATGGTCAGTGTTTTCAGGGCCAGTAATTCACTGCAAAAAACACACTTTTGTTGTGTTTATACTCTTTAGTCAACCTGTGTTTGTTAGTCTGATTCCAATTTGCTTGCCTTAAATAGTTTTTTTTTTTTTTCATGAAGGCAAGTCACGCAATCTGTCTACGGTGGTATAGTTGCAGTTTTAATTATCAGCTCTCCTGTATATTTTTTTGCCTCAATTTCTGTTTAATGGAAGGTTTTGCAACACATTTCTAATCATAATAGTTCAATCACTAATTTCTTTTTTTTTGACATGATGACAGCACATAATATTTAACTAGATATTTTTCAAGATACTAGCATTCAGCTTAAATAGACATATATAGAGGCTTAACTAGGTTAATTAGGCAAGTTAGTCCCCTTATTAATCTGGGGTCGCCACAGCGGAATGAACCGCCAACTTATCCAGCATTTGTTTTACGCAGCGGATGCCCTTCCAGCTGCAACCCATCTCTGGGAAACATCCACACACACTCATTCACACTCATACACTATGGACAATTTAGCCTACCCAATTCATCTTTCCCACATGTCTTTGGAGTTGTGGGGGAAACCGGAGCACCCGGAGGAAACCCACGCAACCACGGGGAGAACATGCAAACTCCACACAGAAATGCCAACTGACCCAGCTGAGGTTCGAACCAGCAACCTTCTTGCTGTGAGGCGAACGTGCTACTCACTACGCCACCATGGCACCCGCTAATAATATTGACCGTTAAATTTTTTTAAAACTGCTTTTATTCTAGCCGAAATGAAACAAATAAGACAAATATTACTGGAAATACTGTGAGAAATTCCTTGCTCTGTTTAACATCCTTTTGGAAATATTTGAAAAAAAAATAAAATAATAGGAGGCCTAATAATTTTGACTTCAATTCGATTAGCTTCCACCATTTAGGCCAGTATAAGATTCTGTTGGTAACCTTAATTAAAACTATCACAGTTTCACGTTATTGTTTTAACTGGTCTAAAATATATATATACTTTTTTAAGTGTCTGGCAAAAAACTAAACCTTTTTCCCTTTTGAACACAATATATTTTATTTTGAGAAACATTTAAAAGTATTTTGGAACAGGAAACATGTCAGGCTAAATAATGAAAAGGAATTCTTGACTTCTGCTGTTTTCATTAGTTTCAATAACACAGATTTCTTTACAGTTTAAAATGGCATCTCTGGATATCTTTTCTGCTGAAGATACTGTTGTCCTAAAAAAAAAGTAAATAAAAAAACATAAAAAAAAATCTTGCACATACCTTATGAAAAGTATAGCAGAACATTTTGGCAGTTTTAAAACCTTGGCTTTTCCAAACCGCGGTATACCTTGAAAACGGTTATTGTCCCATGCCTACCACCATGCGATATAATTTAGCACAGGGGTCACCAACATGGTGCCCGCAAGAATTACATGAGTCTATTCTAAAAATAGCTCACCATAGTGGCATTTAGCATTCGTTCATTTTGGCTCGAGAACGTTGAGCCCTCTCAGGACGAATTCGAGCATGCGCACATTTGTACACAGGTGGAGGAGAAGATTAGTTCATTTTCGAGTCCTCTGTCGGATTTGAGTCGTTCTTTCATCACGTGAAAGGCAGAAGCCAGTCATTTGCATTTAGAGCCAGAAAAAGATTTGATCTGCTCATTTCTCGAGTCTTCGGTTTTGAGTCATCTTTACATGCTGTCATGTGATGAACGAACGACACAAAAACCAGAAGACTCAAAAGGTGAACTAATCATAGGTGTTTCCGGCTTAGACTGCATGCATTGGTTAAGCTTATATGGAGCTGTCAGTGTCAGGTAAACGAACGACTCAAATTTGAAGACATGCCAGAGATGAGGTGACCAGAGCGAATCATAGGCAAAACAGCAGGTAAACAATGAAGGATTATTTTCTCCTTCTTCGTATAGTCACGTTTTATGACTTGTTTGTAGTGCAGAGTTCAACACTAAGGATTTTTTCTACTGGCCCGATTGGACCAGTGGTTCAGATTTTTACTTGCCCCGCTCAAAAAAAAAATGTTAATTGCTATTTCTTAACCACATATTTTAAATAATGTGTCAAAATAATTTCTAAAAATGTTAAGGAAAGTGTGCAGATATTTTATTGCAAAACAAAACCTGCTGACTTAAAAACAACAGCAAAACATCTCAAAACAGATATTTTCTTTTAGCCTTATAATTTGATGTTGCCGTCATGTTGTCGTCTCTTCGCTGTGTTGGTTTTTACCAGGTTACGGAAAAAAATAACGTGCTCACAACATCCAATCAGATAAGAGGAACCAAAAAAGCAATAAGGTATTTACGACTTCACAGAGAAGGTAGCGTTCAAATACTTGAAACCACAAACTATTTCTTGATTTTAAGACGATATATGCATGCAACTGACAAATAGTCGTGGGCAAATTAAAATTTAGTGACAAGGCAGCACTGGCCTGATCGGGCCAATAACGATTCTGTCTACTGTCCCGAGCATCTCTCACACTGTCCCCGGGCCATCGGGCAGTCCTTATTGTTGAGCCCTGTAGTGTGATCAGCGTTTGGGCTAGTTGTAGACATGTTGGAAGCATCTCGTAACTTTTTTATGTTATTTTGGCAAATCGAACGAAATGACTCAAAAAGATTCGTTCATCTCGATGAGCGAGACTCAAAGGTCAGAGTCAGTAAAATGATCCGAACTTTCCTTAAACTTAAAGACAAGAACGGATGTATTCATCACTTTCTCCAGTGTCCAACTACGCTACAGTGCTTAGAAGAGTGTCAGCTATGTTACAAAATCTGTTGATTTGGTGACATTTCAGTAAAATCGGAAAGTTGATTTATGTTACACAATTGATAATATGTACAAACATGGTACAACATAGTGCAAAATTTGTTAACAATTGTTAGTGGCTAATGAAAATATAGAAGTGATCATTTAAAAATTTATACAGTTGCAGATATTTATAGAAATAAAGTGTTGCATATTTATATTTATCCTACCTTGTTAAATCATTGTTGACAACTATTGTGAGAAATCATTAACGTGATCAGTGTCTTCACATAGATGAATATCATAAATTATTAATAATAACATATAATTAAAAGTAAAATATAATTAAATATAATTATAAAAAATGTAAATATAATTTAATTATAAATAAATGTAATTAAGTATAATTAAAAGCAAGTTTGTTATGTGAGAAGTGTATGTTATGTGTATCAAACTAGTAGCCCCTCACATTAATCGCTACCCAAGAAGTAGCTCTTAGTTTCAAAAAGGTTGGTGACTCCTGATTTAGCACAAAAAAATAGTAATAATAAATGAAATTAGCCTGTGTCTTTTTACAATTAGGGCAACTGGTGTCATCAAAAAAGGAGGAGCTGGTGTACATTCTGGATCATTTTAACATTCAGGTACGGCCACAAATCGTCGTTCTCAAAACGCTTCTTAACAAAATTCTTGAAGTGACGTGTTTTTCTTCTTCCATCTTCAGGTGGATAATCCGGTCTCCATCCTCACGCAGGAAATGAGCAAACACTTTCTGCACTCCAAAGGAGAAGGAGACAAATACAAAGTGAGACTTGTTTGTGTATTGTTAAATTTGAGTTTACAACCGTTGGTTACATGAAGGACAAAAATTACTTTCATTTTACTTTAATATACATCGCATATACCCATTTTGTAACACTTTACTTCAAGAGGTGTTCATAAGTCTGCCATTAAACTTTAATTATCATGACATGAGGCTTCATAAATGTGAATGAAATTTTATGCATGCTAATGACAACTGTTTTTAATTGTCGTTCACTCACTCGTGACATTATAAATGCAAAGGTGACATTGTTTGTTATAATTTGACATAAACAAATACATCTCAACTTGTTTTTGTCTTTGTGATGACAGCTTGACATAACCAAGCCAACAAAACTTGTCATAAACCTCTCATAAACCTGATTGTTATGAAGCCATTTGAAATATGTCATGAATTTTGACATATTGAACACCCTAATAAATTTTACTTCAGCAATACACTACCTGACAAAAGTCTTCGTGCCTATTCAAGTTTTAAGAGCAACAAATAATAACTTGACTTGTAGTTGATCATTTGGGATCAGAAGTGGGTTGTATGAAAGGCAAAGGGCCCTAGATAACACTTATTTTACCAAAATAAAATATGATCATGCCTTTAATAAGGACAGTAAGATTTGATTTCTTAGACAAAAGTCTTGTCACTTAACAGAAATAATGGACAGTATAGATTATAAAGTCACACTGCAATGGAAAAAAAGTAATATTGTGTATGACTACCATGATCTTTGAGGACTACATCCATACATCTCTGCAATGACTCAAATAACTTATTAATAAAGTCATCTGAAATGGCAGAGAAAGCGTTCTTGCAGGACTCCCAGAGTTCATCAAGATCCTATGGATTCATCTTCAATGCCTCCTCCTTCATCTTAGCCCAACATGCTCTATAATGTTCATGTCTGGTGACTGGGCTGACCAATCCTGGAGCACCTTGACCTTCTTTGCTTTCAGGAACTTTGATGTGGAGGCTGAAGTATAAGAAGGAGCGCTATCCTGCTGAAGAATTTGCCCTCTTCTGTGGTTTGTAATGTAATGGGCAGCACAAATGTCTTGATACCTCAGGCTGTTGATGTTGCCATCCACTCTGCTGATCTCTCGCACAACCCCATACTGAATGTGACCCCAAACCATGATTTTTCCTTCACCAAACTTGACTGATTTCTGTGAGAATCTTGGGTCCTTGTGGGTTCCAATAGGTCTTCTGCAGTATTTGTGATGATTGGGATGCAGCTCAACAGATGGTCCATCTGAAAAATCTACCTTCTGCCACTTTTCCAAATGAACAATTAGAAGTCAAGTTATTATTGAAGCTGCATGTGAAGCTGCTTTGACACAATCTACATTGTAAAAGCGCTATACAAATAAAGATGAATATTTGTTGCTCTTACAACTGAGATCGGCAACAAGACTAAGCTAAATTTGTCATTAAAATTTCAGTATCTAAGGCACTGTAAAAATTATTTGATGGTGTAATGACACCTTTATTAATTAAGAAATTGTATTGCCAAATACAGTTTGTTGCACTGAAAATGTAATCAAAATTATTTTGGACGTTTACTCATCCTCCACTTGTTGCTTGAGTGTTGTTGGACACAAAGGAAGATATCCTGACTGTAAAAATGCCGCCATTGGTTGACTGTCATAATATTTTCTGTTCCTACTATGGATGTCAATAGCTATGTTTCCATCCAACTATTCTTATTCACATTTTGGATATGCGCATAAAAAAACGGTTAAAAGCGCATAAAAGAAACGCCATGATGCGCATACATTTAAAAAATGCGCATAACTGAGTAGGATAAACTTTTTATTCGATAAGAAAAGATGCACATAAACTGCGATGGAAACACTTATCCTGCATAAAATCCAGTATGCGCGTTAAAAAAGGTCATGTGATTTTGTTATAAGAGATCATGTGATGATAAAAATTTGTGTAAATGGACAAACCAGCAGGCTGAGCACATCGTAAAACATCTGAAATGTTGCTTTGGTCATTCTAAAGTGCCTTACCATTTAAGCAGTTGTGTTATTTTATTTATGACCTCCAGAATCAAGAGCGTCTGTGCTCCGCATCTGACACCTTCAAACACCACCGCGTGTTCACCGCGTGTTAGGATTGCCTTCTGAGGCACAAGTCATTTATTAAATAAAGAGAAGATTGACGCAGCTTCTCCTACTGCAGCGAATTACGTTTTTACTGTTGATATTTGGCTCCAGTTAATCAGGAAGTGACGATTTTGTCTGCTTTGACTAGTTGGATGGTAACGCTGCTTTATTCGCACATCGTTTATGCGATAATCCAGTTTTGCACATAAAGTTCATTTGCATTTTTGGATGGAAACATGGCCAATGATTGCATTTTCCCCAACATTCTTCAGAGTATATTTGGTGTTCAGCAGAAGAATGAAATTCCTATAGGTTTAGAGACACTTCAGTTAGTAAATGAGGAACTTTTAATTTTTTTGGAGTGAACTATTCCTGTAAGTAAGAATTCCTATTCTTGCATTCCTTAAGTGTGCGCACTAAATCAAAGCTTATATGCGAAAAAGCACAATAGATCTATTGAAGTTCAACTCAAACTCTTAATACGCTTGGCTCGTTTTCTGCAGTTTTTTATGAAAGCTACTCAACTGGATCAAATGAAAGAGGATTACAGCTACATCATGAAGACCAAGACCCTGACCCAGAATACAGTGGAGAAACACAGGGAGGTGAGTGCTGAAACAATCGCACTGTGTGTCTGAACTGAAGATATGTCTTGGATGCAACAGCTTTGGAAATGATATCTAATTGGATTGCTAAACTGGTTGTTCTTCCAGACGACTACATATTTCTTTTGTTTTTTGGCACACTCTTTCTTTTCACACAGACTCTGCTGGAACTGAAGCGAAAGTTCCGCGACAAAGAAGAGCGCTATAAAAGTCTGGCTTCTCTCGATGAAATGCAGCAGAAGTTGAACGAGCTGAAGAATCAGATGGCCTGGGCTCTGGTCAGGAAATCACATCTCATCTATTCAATAATTTAGATTGTTGCATTACTTTGGAGCTGCAAGTAACAACAACAAACATACTGAACTGTCTTATAAGTGTGGACTGTATCTCTATAGGCCAATTCACACTGTACAGACAAATGCCAACAAACATGTTAGAATGTAGAGAACTGCTGTCGAGTTCACACTGCCTCAGCAACACACTACCTGACAAAAGTCTTGTCGTCTATCCAGGTTTTAGGAGCAACAAATAATAACTTGACTTCTAGTTGATGATTTGGTATCAGAAGTGGCTTATATGAAAGCCAAAGGCTTCTAGATCAGTGGTTCTCAACTGGTTTGGCCATGGGACCCCAATTTTGGCATGGATATCAAGCCGCGACCCAAATTTTTAGGAACTATGATATAATTTTAGGAATTATAATTATTTTCTATTTATTTGTTAACATACACAAGTAGTAGTGACAGATAAAACATAAGAAAATCACCAAGACTTACAAATAAACAATATTTTATTGCTGTCATTTAACAAAATGTATCAAAGTATATAAATATTACAAAGTAACGACAAATACTATAAACAGCACTTAGGGTAAGGAAAGGTTCAGTTCCTAAGAACTAAACTTAGCAGTTGTCGCGCACGCATTTCAACATAAAAGTCCGGTATAAGCAAAATAAATAAAAAATTAGTTTTTTTGACCACACACTAAAAATGTTCGCGATCCACCCGTTGAGAAACACTGCTCTAGATTAGTGTTTCTCAACTGGTGGGTCGCGACCCAAAAGTGGGTCGCTGGAACATCTTCAGTGGGTCACGGAGTGTGTGGTCAAAAGAACATTAAAAGTTACATTTACATTTACAACTTACTTTGCTTATACCGGACTTTTATTTTGAAATGGGTGCGTGACAACCGATGCCTTTCGAATCGACGTGAAAAGCGTCACGTTGCCGAGCAACATGGAGAGTCAGCTGGTGGAGCTGTCATGTGATAAGACGCTGAAAAAGAAATTCAGTGAAGTACTACGTATTTGTGTGAAAGTGGCTTCTCTTCCTTGGTGCAGCTTAAGTCAAAGTAAAGGAACAGGTTAGACAGAGCACGATCTTCAGGTACTGTCTACCATCACCCATGAGTCACTCTTATCAGGAGTAAAATACATCCTCAGTTATATCATTATCTTCCCAAATTACTGTTAGGTGAAACAGATGTTTATAATTGCTGTCATATTAGATGTAAAAATGGTTATGATTATTTTAATCATTTTACAATTGGCTGGTTTGTTCTGTTCAACTGGATCAGTGTTTATGTTTTATTCAGTTCAGTTTTGTTCATGGTAACTGAACCTTTCCTTACCCTAAACACTGTTTACAGTATTTGTTGTTTTTAGTAATATTTCTATAATTTGAAACATTTTGGTAAATGTCAGCAATAAAATATTGTTTATTTGTAAGTCTTGGTGATTTTCTCATGATTTTTCTGTCACTACTTGTATATGATAACAAATGAATACAAATTAATTATAATTCCTAAAATTATATTACAGTTCCTAAAAATCTGGGTCCTGGCTTGATGACCATGTAAAAATGTGGGTCCCATGGCCAAACCAGTTGAGAACCGCTGATCTAGATTACACTTATTTTACTGAAATATTTATGATCATGCCTTTAATTAGGATAGTAAGGTCTGACTTTGCTTAGACAAAAGTCTTGTGACTTAACAGAAATAATACACAGTATAAAATATAAAGTCATGCTGCAGTGGAAAAAGAGTTAATATTGTGTATGACTCCCATGAGCATACATCTATGCAATGACTCAAATAACTTATTAATAAAGTCATCTGTAATGGCTAAGAAAGCGTTCTTGCAGGACTCCCAGAGTTCATCAAGATTCTTTAGATTCATCTTCAATGCCTCCTCCTTCATCTTACTCAAGACATGCTCAATAATGTTCATGTCTGGTGACTGGGCTGGCCAATCCTGGAGCACCTTAACCTTTGCTTTCAGGAACTTTGTGGCTGAAGTATAAGAAGGAGCGCTATCCTGCTGGAGAATTTGTCATCTCCTGTGGTTTGTAATGTAATGGGCAGCACAAATGTCTTGATACCTCAGGCTGTTGATGTTGCCATCTACTCTGCAGATCTCTCGCACGCCCCATGCTGAATGTGACCCCAAACCATGATTTTAGCTTCACTAAACTTGACGGATTTCAGTGAGAGCCTTGCGTCCATTCGGGTTCCAATAGGTCTTTTGTAGTATTTGTGATGATTGGGATGCAGCTCAACAGATGATTCATCTGAAAAATCGACCTTCTGCCACTTCTAAACGATCAACTAGAAGTCAAGTTATTATTTGTTGCTCTTACAAGTGGGATCGGCGACAAGGCATTTGTCAGGTTGTGTAGGCTTTATGCAATGCAAGTGTTTTTCAACTATCGATAAACTTCCGGTGAAAGGTTGACGTGACTTTTCCATTTCACAAGGTTTCTTTTACAGCATCAATAATGTAATTGAATTCAAATAGAATCAGTTAAGTAGACTTCAGCATTTATTTAGTTGTTCTAGCGTAAAACAAGATTGTTTATCCGAAGGAAGTTTAAGTGCAAGCGCCATATGGAGCAGCAGGTGAGTGCTGAAACTCCATGGGAAAATACTGTGGTGAAGTAAATGTCCATATTTTAAAGACATTGTGAAACAGTGTAATTTAATTCAGTGCTTCAGTGTAATTTAATTCAGTCTGGCACACACTTTTTATCGTATCTCAATCAGGCAGTGACGGTCAATGATTTTTAAAAAATCAGATCTTAAATTATTGGGTTTTTATAATGGCATGACAGTTCACCGAAGCGCTTTTGAGTCCCTGTGCATATAGTCCATTGCCAGTCACAATAATTAAATAATGGCAATGACCTTTTTAAATTCATTGATTCAGTCTTAAAAATGCCCTCTAGCATTTCATATATAATTTTATCTCTCTTAAAATGAAAGATTAAAGATCATGAATTGATTTTGATTTCAGCTAATACTAACCTGTATTTATCAGGTGGCAGAGATGGAGCAGGAGATGAAGCCCATGAAAGATCGGATCACAGCTGAAGAGAGATCCACTGTCAAATATGACCAGAAGGTGGAAGAGTGGAAGGTGATTGAAAATTATCTAGAGATAGCAGCCTTTTTTTTTTTTTTTTTTTTTTTTTGGCCAGAGTGAGAATGAAATTGACAGTTTGCCCAAAAATGAAAATTCAGTTATCATTTACTCACCCTTACTCATTTACTTCGGTTACTCATTTACTCACTTGTCACAAACAGACTTTCTGTCTTCTGTTAAACACAAAAGAAGATGATTTGAAGAATGTTGGAAACTTGTAACCATCGACTTCCATAGTTTTCATTTTTTCCAACACTAGAAGTCACTGCATACAGGTTTCCGACATTCTTCAAAATGTCTTCTTTTGTCTTCAACAGAAAAGAAGGAAATTTTTAAGGTTTTGGACCAGCTTGAGAGTCAGTAAATAATAAGTACTTTTTTGTTTTGGGCTGAACTCTGCCTTGATGTTTATAGTATACATTCTACTAGAATTATTGTTTAGATTTTATAAACATTTGTAACCAAATCAACAGAAGAAAGAAACTGGTTTGTCGCAAGGAAAGGGTGAGTAAATGATGACAGAGTTTCTATTTTTGGGGTAACTATGCCTTTAAGATTTACAAAGTAAATTAATAATAATTTTGCACACTAAGACAATTATGGCATAGGAATAACAAAGATTACACGTTTAACTGTTTGGTTTTCTAAATGTTAACCAGCATGACAGTCGAATGGTTGTATTGAAGACTAAGTAAAACGAATGAATGGATATTAGTTTAGCTAAAGTATCCCTTTATGATTCTCTTTCACAAACGCACAACTAATTCTGCTTGTATGACCGATTCCATCCGTGTTTTCCACATTACAGAAGTCGTAGGGTCCTAGTTGCGTTATTGATATTCTGATTACTGTCTTTGTTTAACCCTCAAACCGTTCTGACCATTACAAACTACAGTATTTCAGGCTAGTTAATATCTTTATGAAGAAAGTGCTTAATGAAACTCTTGCATTTGAGTCCCAGTAATGTGCAGTTTGTCCTTTTTGGGGGGTTTGTTTGTTTGTTTATTTGTAGGGGAAAGTTGAGGAGGCCAACAGGATATCCAAGCAGTTACAGGATGAGCTGGAAAGTGTAACGGAGCGCATGCAGCAGCTGCAGCCAGAGTGTTCTGAGCTCAAGAGCCGAGTACAGGAGCGCAACCGAGAGCTCAAAACAGCAGAGGTATAAACACGCACACATTGCATGATGAGTTGAAAACTTTATACACTTTTTTTCTACACTCTAAAAATGCTGGGTGCACTGTTGCACAAACACATTTCCTTCTTTTTGTCCCAACACAAACCGATTACGTTTTGTTTTACAAATTTAAGTGGATTGAACATAAAACAAGTAAGTTGTCCCAAAGTAACCTCAAGAATTGCATCTTTTGGTTTTAGCTCAATTTCAATAGATTAAACAAACAGCAAACTTAAAGTAAAAAAAGAGTAACTTCTGTGAAGCGCATTTTGTCAGTAAAGCTGGTTCTGTAACCAGTAGTGTTACATGTTTAAGTTGTAATATAGGATGAGACGTAACATTAAGTTATTTCTACTGGTGCTGGGTAAAAATAAGGAAAATCACAACAAACATAAGTGAAACAAAATATAACAATTTATTAAATAATTATATTAATTATATCAGTTATATCTGTTATAATTTTTATTAAAGAATTATATTAATTAAATATATAATATTTAAAGTATGTTGTGTATATTTTAAAAGAAACCTTTATCTTCCTAATGTAAAATGAAAAGCAATTAATTTACAAATAAAAAAAAACAAGTTCACAAATTGTACAGCAGATACAACGAAGTCCTGCAGATTTCAACTCTAACTTGTCTTAACACACCTGCACAGATGTTTCTAGAAAGCCTAAGAAGAGCTGGATTGACTAGCCCAGGTGTGCCTGATTGGGGTTGGAACTAAACTTTGCAGGACACCGGCCCTCTAGGACCAAATTTGGGCACCCAGATGTTAATTAGCCATTTTTGTTTTTACATTTTAATAGTAATAATAGTTTTTACAAAAATGTTAAACCATTTGAATTCCCAGTAAATCAAACTAATCTGTTCACCATTTTTCATATGAATTGAGTAATTACTGCTTGTGAATCGGCAGCCGTTTCACTCGGAAACATCTCGCTCATCTGACAGGTGTTTCGGCCAAACAGCAGGATCACAGAGGAAGTTGTGCTTCGTTGTTTGTCGTATTTCTACTTTTTTCCCTCGAATGTTCTCAAAATTCTCACTCTTGCACACTCTACTCCTTTACTCTGATCGCTGGCAGACTGCTGTTTCTAAAATCTTTGTGATTGTGAACAACAGCAAGAAAATAATAAACTGTTTTTAATCCCATTTAAATTATAAAATTTGAAACAGAGAAGAAGCAGACCGCTTTGACTGTACCAGGGAAATACCTAACCCTCGCGGTGCTGAAGCATTTTACAGAGGAATGCTCTGCTCTCAATGCTGCAGGTGTGAGAGGCAGCTGTGTATCGCTTTGAGTGCCCTGAGGCGGGGAAGAGACCGACGTAGTACCGTTAGGAACGGTACAGCTCGGACACATGAGAGTCTCTGAAAATCTCCAGTAACACCTAAAAACATTATTTAGTCGCTATTTTGAAAATTTGGTGCTAGGGGGATCTGAAAAGTTGCTGAGTTGGCAGGGTCTTTGATTGAAGCGCTCACACCTCTATCAGGTGCAGTACAGAAGGAATGTTCCATTATTCATGGGGGCCCCTGGTTTTGAATGACAACATATGATAGAAAATGTATAAAAGAGCTATGTGATTAATAAAGGCATTGGTCAATTCAATTCACCTTGGTTTCTATAGCGCTTTTACAATGTAGACTGTGTCAAAGCAGCTTCACATTGAAGGAAATAGCGAGGATGTTATTGAGATGTTAATGGATGCTAGCGAGACATCCAGGAACCGTTAATTCTGATTGGTCAGGGCCCTTAATTCCCTGGGGCCCTGAGCGGCTGCTTACCTTGCTTATTAATTAAGTCACTGCTCACATAACACAGTTAATGATCAAAAAAGGCTTCAGTGGAACCAAAAAAAATTAAACGTAGGAAAAACCCTTTTAGTATTTGAAATGATTCGTTTCAGCTCTTTTGAATGGAAGTTTCCCAAACCAGAATTGCAGGCCATAATTCACAGTCATTTGCATGATTTGTAAATCCAGCAGTTAAGTGTTGAAAACGTTGGATACACTCACAAATCGGTGTTGAAGGAGGAGAAATTCTCTTTGTTTTTTATTTTATTTGTCTTAGGCTGGACTTCACAGGAAAAGGACTAACTTAAGAGATCTCGAGAAGGATAAAGACCAGCTCAACAAGCGAATCAAAGAACTCAATCACAGGTACTTCAATTGTGCGCCGAAAATAAACAGTGTTACCTGACATTATCCTTGCACCACTTCCAGCTGCTTCGTTATGAACCATCCCTTTTTCCTCTGTCCAGCATAAGTCAGATGAACTCAGCCGACACTCAGGCTCGTGTGGAGAAGATGAATCACATTCAGGCTGAGCTGGAAGAACTGAGTTTCAGAGACTCCACTCTGGCACAGCAGATCGATCAGTTCAAACAGGCCTGTGAAAGCGCTAAAGAAAGACAGGCTCGAATGAGGTGGGTGCAGATACATGTCCACTGTTTTAGTGGCCTTCGTCCTGGAAATGTTTTTTACAATTTATTTCTTTCCATAAAGATTTAAAGAGCTCTTTGTTTAAGAGAATTAAACCATGAGTCAAACCAACCAGCAGTGGAGGGTCATACTGCAAAATAAAATGCCTTTCTTACTTCTTGCTTAGTTCAAATATCTAGAAAACACTAGAAACAAGACAAAAAATCTAAAACAAACAAAAAAGAAAAGCATTTTTGCAGAGCATTCTACAGAAATGAGCACTTCTGGTTTGGCAACTTAATTACGTTTATATACTATTCATTCATTCACTTTCTTTTTGGGGTCGCCACAGCAGAACGAACCACCAGCTTATCCTGCATGTGTCTTACGCAGCGGATACCCTTCCAGTTGTAACCCAGCACTGGGAAACACCCATACACACTCATTCACACTCATACACTACAAACAATTTATCTTACCCAATTCACCCATACCACATGTCTTTAGACTTGTTGTGGAAACCGGAGCACCCGGAGGAAACCCACACAAACTCGGAGAGAACATGCAAACTCCACACAGAAATGCCAACTGACCCAGCCGAGGCTCAAACCAGCGACCTTCTTGCTGTGAGGCGATACTACTACTTACTGTGCCACAGTGACGCCCCATTTATCGACCATTAAATACGTTTATTGACCATTAAGTTTGTTTTGCTATTTAAGCAATGAAGTGGGCGGTCACAATTTGTCCAATTATCTTTAAAAATAACATACTAATTCTCTCGAGGAAACAATACCACGACACAGCAGACGGACAGACAGCATGATGCAGTTCAATCACATGGAATCTATGAATGTAGTTTTTTCACCGGGGATTCTGTTGATGAACAACTCCAAGTGAGCAAAGCACGTCGAAGGAAGGCGAAAGCTCTGAAAAATCTCCCTGCCCTAAAGCTGCCTCTGAATAAATATGTGTGTAGTCTTTGTGTTTAGTTCAGTTTAACTCGCTGATTGTTTACATCAGGATGTTGTAAATTAGTTCTTAAAGCATATTCAGATAATCAAACTGGTGATGCTTTAAGAATATAATCAAAAAGGCTTGTTTAGGATGTCTTAAAACAATACTCTGAGGAAAAAAGATAGATAAAACAATAATAATAATCGTTTTTGTTTGTTTGTTTGTGAAACTCTCTAAGCAATTTACTTTTATTCACTGGCGATTCTGTAGTTACCTTAAAGGTGTAGTTTATATTTAAATATATATTTTTTAATTATTTAAATTGAGAGCTTCAATTAAAGCATTTCATTGACTAAATAAATAATAATAATTTAATAATTTATATAATAATAATAGGGCGCCACAGTGGCGTAGTGAGTAGCACGTTCGCCTGACAGCAAGAAGTTCACTGGTTCGAGCCCCGGCTGGGTCAGTTGGCATTTCTGTGTGGAGTTTGTATGTTCTCCCCGTGGTTGCGTGGGTTTCCTCCGGGTGCTCCGGTTTCCCCCACAAGTCCAAACACATGTGGTACAGGTGAATTGGGTAAGTTAAATTGTCCATAGTGTATGAGTGTGAATGATTGTGTATGGATATTTCCCAAAGATGGGTTGTCGCTGGAAGGGCATCCGCTGCGTAAAACGAATGCTGGATAAGTTGGCGGTTGATAAATATAAATAAACCCCGGATTAATAAAGGGACTAAGCCGACAAGAAAATGAATTAATATAATAATAATAATAATAAATTATCCAAACAAAAGCCATTGATTGCGCAATGATTACAGACAACCCCAAGAAATCTTCTGGTGTCTACTGAATTATAATCACATCCTTTATTATGAAAACTTTTAATAATCACATGTGAAATTATAAAAATTGAAGCTTTTCACTATTGTCTCACACGTTTGTGCTTTGCTAGTTTGTTTGCATTTCTTTTGTTTTCCCTCAAACTGTAGCCGTGAAAGGCAGGACCTGCAGCGTGCGATCGACTCCAAACAGCGTGACCTGGCTGCCATGGAAAGCAGTCGAAATAACCAGCTTCGTCGTTTTGGGGAGCACATACCAGCGCTGATCGAGGCTATAGATGAGGCTGACCGTCGAGGGAAGTTCAGGAGGAAACCTGTTGGACCGCTTGGTAATATCCTGGAGCTTTCATTTATACAAGCTACCCCAGATCGGTTATTTCGGTTACTTGAGCACCAAGTAAAAATAAATATATATATATACATATTATTATTTTCTCTACTTGCAGTAAGGAATGAGTTCAGTGCATAGTACGACATTATATACAAGCATTATAACATCACATATTGTTTTTACATTGTGCATTTTATATATTTATGAACACTTATTGTTTAGTTATTATATTTTTTGGCTTGCAAGTTAGCAGCACGGGCTCAGTCTGTTGTTCCAAATTATTTTAAAAAAATGGTGATGGCAACAGAGATTTATTTAACTGTTAATTTAACAGAGCCGTTTATTTGGTCAACAACATGTCAACAAATGCTGGTGGGTTAACTGATACCACTAAATTGAGTACTGTTGTAAGGGCAGTGTTTAAGACGTGGAGGAATTTTTATATTCATTCATTTTCTCCCACTCCGGGGCCGGGTCGCGGGGGCAGCAGTCTTAGGAGAGAACCCCAGACTTCCCTCTCCCCAGACACTTCCTTCAGCTTCTCCGGGGGGATCCCGAGGTGTTCCCAGGCCAGCCAAGAGACATAGTTCCTCCAGCGTGTCCTAGGTCTTCCCCCGAGGCCTCCTCCCGGTGGGACATGCCTGGAACACCTCCCTAGGTAGGCATCCAGGAGATGCCTGAGCCACCTCAGCTGACTTCTCTCGATGTGTCAGAGCTCCTCACCCTATCCATAAGGGTGTGCCCTGCCACCTTGCGAAGGAAACTCATTTCGGCCACTTGTATCCGAGATCTTGTTTTTCGGTCATGTCTCAAAGCTCATGACCATAGGTGAGAGTAGGAACGTAGATTGACTGGTAAATCTAAAGCTTTGCCTTTTGGCTCAGCTTCTTTTTTACCACAACGGACCAGTACATCGACCGCATTACTGCTGCTGCTGCTCCAATCCGCTTGTCAATCTCACATTCCATCCTTCCCTCACTCGTGAACAAAACCCCAAGATACTTGAACTCCTCCACCTGGGGTAAGGACTTTCCTCCAACCTGAAGATGGCAAACCACCTTTTTCCGGTGGAGCACCATGGCCTCGGACTTGAAAGTACTGATTCTCATCCCAGCCGCGCCACACTCAGCAGCAAACCGCCCCAGTGCATGCTGAAGGTCCATGTTCGATGAAGCCAACAGAACAATATCGTCTGGGAATAACAGATGAAATCCTGGGGTCCCCAAACCGGAAAATTATGAACAGAATTGGTGACAAAGGGCAGCCCTGTAGGAGTCCAACATACACTGGAAACAAGTCTTGACTTATTGCCAGCAATGCGAACCAGACTCCTACTCTGTTCATACAGGGACAGCCCATAACAGAGCGCCTCTGACCCCATACTCCCAGGGCACCCTCCACAGAATGCCACGAGAGACACGGTCGAATGCCTTCTCCAATTCCACAAAACACGTGTGGACTGTTTAGGCATACTCCCATGAACCCTCGAGCACCCTGGTAAGGGTATAGAGCTGGTCCAGTGTACCACGACCTGGACGAAAACCCCATTGTTCCTCCTGGATCCTAGGTTCAACCATCGGCCAGATCCTCCTCTCCAGTACCCTGGCATAGACTATCCTGGAATTTTTAAATATTTATCATTAATCAAACTGAAAGATTGTATGTAACTCTTTTCAGTGTTGTTCTTATTTATATGTTTTTTGTATAGTTAATGTTTATTAAACTGATGTTATTGCATGTTTTATATATTGTATATTTAATCTAGGCTTTTCCAGGAATATAGCCAATGCTGCTGATATGGCATCAAAACATCATAAATAATGATGTTCGGTGAAATGTTTAAAGGGTCTTGTGTTCTGTAGGTTTCTGCATTCGCCTGCGGGATCAGGATCTGGCTCTGGCAGTGGAGTGCTGTCTGAAGGCTCTTATGTTATCTTTCTGCTGCGATAATCACGCTGACGAGAGAGAGTTAGAGAGAATGATGAGCCGCTTCTACCAGCGTGGCAGAAGACCCCAGATCATCGTCAGCAGATTCACTGACAATGTCTACAATGTCGGCAACAGGTATCTAGAGATCAGCTGATCTGATGGATACACATTTAAGGAATTTACTTGCATTTGGTGCTTGACGAGTGTTATTTTTTTGGTCGTACCGGAGTTTAACACCTATCTGAGATTTCTTTCTTGCAATGGTTATTTAAAGGAACACCCAGAGAAGCTAATTTTACAGCTTTTCTAGAGTTAAACTGTTGAGTTTAAACATTTTTGAATCCAATCAGCCAATATCTGGGTCTAGCAGGAACACTTTTAGCTTAACTTAGCATAAGTCATTAAATCAGATTAGACCATTAGCATCTTGTTCAAACATTTCAAATAAAGAGTTTTGATAATGTTCCTTTTTAAAGTTTAACTCTTTTATAGTTACATTGTGTCCTAACACACACTGAAAAGGCTGTTTTCTGGGTCAGTATGTCTAAGAACTAAACTCTTTTACAGCTTAATAATCAAGGAACATTTGCTGCTGCAACAGACATAATGATATTACACAGCGCTGCTAGAGAGTGATCTATCCGGCGACTATTTTCCGGTGTTGCTTAATATCTTTGCATCTGGTTTAATTGGATTCAATTATTTCTAAATTCTTGATTCTTTAAAAACAAAAAAATGAGCAAGATGCTAATGGTCTAATCCAATTCAATGATATATGCTAAGCTAAAAGTTCTCCTACCAGACCTGTAGATCGGCAACAGGTATCTAGAGATCAACCTAAATGGTCTTACATTTAAGTAGTTTACTTGCATTTGGTGCTTGACGAGTGTTATTTTTTGTTCATATCTACAGGCAAATGAGAGTTAAACACCTACCTGAGATTTTTTTTTTTCATAATAGTCACTTAAAGGAACACCCAGAGTCTAATTTTTACAAGTCAACAGTTGAGTTTAACCATTTTTTTATTCCAGTTGATTTTTGCTTCAGGCGAGAGCAGTTTTTGCTCAGTTTAGCTTAGCATAAATCATTCAATCGGATTAGACCGTTAGCATCTTGCTTAAACAAAAAAGAGTTTTAATAATGTTTCCATTTAAAGCTTGACTCTTCTGTAGTTATATTGTGTACTACGACTGACTGAAAATGCTGTTTTCTGGGTCTTGATGTTCAGGAACTATACTCTCATTCCAGCGTAATATTCAAGGAACTTTTGCTGCTGCATCATGGCTGTAGCAGGCACAATGATATTTCACAGTGCTGCTACCTGGTTAACTAACTGGGGAATATTTTCAGGTGCTGCTTAATATAACTGCATTTGCTACAGTCATGGTACGCGAGCAAAGTTTCTTGATTATTTTTTTTTTTTGCATTTTTTGTTGGTCTTATTATAAGATGTAAATACAGAAGTGTAAATAAAAAACACCTACTTAAGTTTTTTTTTCTTACGATAGTCACTTAAAGGAACACCCAAAGAGTCTAATTTTACAAGTCCCCTGGAGTTAAACAGTTGAGTTGAATCATTTTTAAATTCCAGCTGATTTCTAGGTCAGACGGGAGCAGTTTTTGCTTAGCTTAGCATAAATCATTAAATCGGGTTAGACCGTTAGCATCTTGCCCAAACATAAAAAAAAAATGAGTTTTGATAATGTTCCTATTTAAAGCTGACTGAAAATGCTGTTTTCTGGGTCAGTATGTTTAGGAAATATGCAATGATATAACGCAGATATATAGCAACTTGTCATTTTGTGTTGGTCTTAGTACAAGATGTAACTACAGAAGAGTCAAGCTTTAAATAGGGAAATTATCTAAATTGTTGATTCTTTAAAAACAAAAAAATGAGCAAGATGCTAATGGTCTAATCCAATTCAATGATATATGCTAAGCCAAGCTAAAAGTTCTCCCACCAGACCTGGAGATCGGCAGCAGGTATCTAGAGATCAGTTGAAATGATGTCACATTTAGGCAGTTTACTTGCATTTGGTGCTTGACGAGTGTTATTTTTTGGTCATATCTACAGGCAAAACCAGAGTAAAACACCTACCTGAGATTTTTTTCTTAAAGGAACACCCAAAGAGTCTAATTTTACAGGTCCCCTGGAGTTAAACAGTTGAGTTTAACCATTTTTTAATTATAGCTGGTTTCTGGGTCAGGCAGGAGCAGTTTTCACTCAGCTTAGCTTAGCATAAATCATTCAATCAGATTAGACCATTAGCATCATGCTCAAACATGAAAAAAAAAGTTTTGATAATGTTCCCATTTAAAGCTTGACTCCTTCTGTAGTTATATCGTGTACTACGACTGACTAAAAATGCTGTTTTCTGGGTCAGAATGTTTAGGAACTATACTCTCATTCCAGCATAATAATCAAGGAACTTATGCTGCTGTATCATGACTGAAGCAGGCACAATGATATTTCGCTGTGCTGTTACCTGGTTATCTAACTGGGGACTATTTTCAGGAGCTGTATAATATAACTGCATTTGCTACAGTCATGGTACGTCAGCAAAGTTTCTTGATTATTATGCTGAAATGAGAGTGTAGTTCCTAGACATATTGGCTACATAAATAGCAACTTTTCATTTTGTGTTGGTCTTGGTACAAGATGTAACTACATTAGAGTCAAGCTTTAAATAGGGAAATTATCTAAATTTTTGATAGCAAGATGCTAATGGTCTAATCCGATTCAATTATTTATGCTAAGCTAAACTAAAAGTGTGTCTGCCAGACCTGGCGACCGACTGAATGGATTAGAAAATCTGAAAACGCAACGGTAGAGGAGTTGTTAAATGAGCGTATTTTTGTCAGCTTTGATTCAGGTTATGAGTGTGAGTTTGTCTTATAATGCACAGAAGTAAACTTTTTTTATGTTTCATTTGTTTTCAGGGCGGTCAGTCATCCTGATTACCCAACTGTGCTCCAGGCCCTTGACATTGAGAATCCAGTAGTGGCCAACTGCCTGATTGACATGAGGGGAATCGAAACCATTCTCCTAATCAAGGTGAGACCATGAAGCACATTTACAGTTATGACAGTAGCCATGTTTCCATGCAAAGATGCAAATTAAATTTATGCGCAAAACTAGAATATCTCAAAAACATTTGCGAATAAAGTACCATTTTCATCCAACGAGTCCTAAAGAACAAAATTGTCACTTCCTCATAAACTGGCGCCAATTATCAAAAGGAAAGTGGAAGTTACTTGATGCTTAGAACATGTAGACCAGGGGTGTCCAAAGTTTTTGGGCCGAGGGCCAGATGCAAAAAACAAAACGTGGTCGTGAGCCAAATTTTACAATTTCACAGACACGCATATATATATATATATATATATATATATATATGCATGTAGGTGTGTGTGCGTGGTATTATTATGGAATTATTTTCTACATTTTAAAATCATAATATTTATTTTCCTCACCATAAACTCTGTTAATGTGAACAGTGATGTTGTGCTTTCAATTTCAGAATTGATG
>CAIGQQ010035826.1:5901075-5926447 GCA_903798035.1 Danio albolineatus | reverse complement strand
ATGTCCTAATGTTCATTCACTCTTCTGCTTAGTCCATTATTTATCAGCGGAATGAACCACCAACTATTCCCACATGTTTTACGCAGCAGTTGCCCTTGCAGCTGCAACCCAGTACTGGGAAACACATCATACACTACATCCAATTCACCTATAGCTCATGTCAATAGACTGTGGGGGAAACCGAGCACCCGGAGGAAACCCACACTTACTAACAGGAGCAAAACATGCAAACTCCACACAGAAATGCCAACTGGCCCAGCCAGAACTCGAACCAGCGACCTTCTTGCTGTGAGGCGACAGTGCTATCCACAAAGCCACTGTGCCACCCTATTATAATCATCTTCAGATGAATCGTTTGTGACTGCTAGTGTTCAGATTTCATCAAGGCACATAGGTTGTTGTCATGCGCCTTTGCTGTTGAATAAACTAACCAACGTTACGCAGCCTTGAGAGTAAATAAAAAAGTAAACCATTGAAAGGGATGTAGATGGCAACTCAAGCCCTGCTCACATTGAGCGATTTCAGTCATGATTTAATTGTGTGAGATAAATTTAGCCAGTAATCCTCGGCTAAAATCTGTGGCCTTTGGTTGTTGGTTTGTTTCATTGTCATCATGATCAGATTTTCCCTCCAATGAAGTTCTGTCAAGATTTCAGACTTTTTCCTGCAGCTGCGATGAGCGTCTAAACCAAGAACCAATAGGAGCGCCAAATCTGATGATGCAATCAAACTTCGACCACCTTGTGTAATTGTCAAATAGGCTCTATTGGAATCGCTCCATTTCTTAATATTATTCTGTTCCGAGATGAATTGCATCTTTCAGGGTCTAAACATCACAAACACCTCTTACAAATTTCATCAGATTAAAACCAAATCTGTTTGGTTTAATCCAAAAGATGTTAAATTGTGAAGATCTAGAGTTTTCCCTGAGGGACGTGTCGGTGGCGGACTGACTAAATTTCAGTGTTTAGCGATGGGGGAGACATAAAAAAAACAAAAAAAACAATGTCTGATCTGCCTGAAAATTCACATGGTCTATAAGAGTCCTCTCCTGAAGACATCTACATGCCAATATTGCGTTATGCCGAGTTCAGACTGCATGATCTTAGCCCCGATTTTGACTCACCGTCAGGTTTTGAGAAATCGCCAACAAATGACAAACGGCAACAAAATCGCAGCGACAAAACTCTAGCCCAGATAGTCATGCAGTGTGAAAACATCTGTGATACGGCTACTTTGAAAATGATGCAGTCTGAACTCAGCATTACAGTCATAGCATTTGTCAGGTTATTATATTTATCAGCTTAAATTATGCCAATGTCCAATGTTCTCTGTCATCCTGAGGCCACTTGGTGGCGGTGAGCCTGGGTGCGAGGTCCCTTTCATCGCTGCTTGCAGCTTTAAGTCTGCGAGCAAAATTACCGCTACAGATTGTTTATGTTTACCGTGAGGTATCATGTCAGAACGCAAAATAGTGCAAGTCACTATTGACGTCAAACTTTGTGTCAATTTTCATGCGTTTCCATGTTTGGCGCATCTTCATTGTCATTCAGTCTGACATTGATAACGTCAAACTCAGTTCCTTTGACATGAGTGTCAAACTCAGTTCCTGGAGAGCCGCGGCTCTGCGCAGTTTAGTTCCAACCCTAATTAAACACACTTGATCAAGCTAATTGATTCCTTCAGGTTTGTTTTAATTCTACATGTTAGTGTGTTGAAGCAGGGTTGGAACTAAACTGTGCAGGGCAGTGGCCCTTCAGGAACTAAATTTGACACCCCTGTGTGAGCCGGGCTTTAGACTGCAAAATATATACTTTGTTTAGCTGTACTATCTCGCAACATCCCTTGGGACATTAGGTGATCTCGTTTGGCTGCTGAATACTGCGACAACAATCTGAACGCATTTTCGACTACCTCTGAATGTGAACAATCCCATTTTGAACTCTATTTACATTCATATTTAGTGGCACTTTTGATTGGATTTACAGACACACATCTTAATACCAGGTGTAAAGTGCATTCTCGAGGTTAATTTGCCAACTGCTGTGCCCTACTATGTGCTATAATGGGTAAAACACTAATGAGTGTTATGTCTTAGTTCATCGAATTCATCAAACAGCATGAAAAGTACCCACACAAAATCCCATGAGGCAACAGGAGAGGAATTTTAAAACTAAGCAAACTAATGGCCCGTTTCCACTGAGTGGTACGGTACGGTACGGTACGGTACGGTTCGGTACGGTTCGGTTCGCTTTTAAGGCCGTTTCCACTGTCTAAAAGCGTACCGAACCGTACCGTACCACTTTTTAGTCACCCTTTGCAAAGGGTCCCAAGCGTACCAAAGCGAGCTGTAAGGCGGAGCTAGACGCGCAGCTGAACGCCATTGGCTTACAGAGATACGTCATTTGCTCATGCAACAAGCAGAATGAAAACAAAAGACCCGCCATGTTTAATACACAGCCGAGAGACAATGCTCCGAAATAATATCAGCATATAATAGCGAGCCATGGTCGACCCGAGCTTAAACAAACCTTGTCGTCGTCTTGAACAGCCACCATGCCGAGAGAAGAGCAGACTTTTATGGGATTACGATCCCATAAACGCGAGTGGGCGAGTGGTTTCGCTTTGTCGCTCGCGTGCGCGTCAATGTTTGAAATAACAAAGTTCTTAACCTGGACTATTATTAACTCGGAATGACGGACTTACTCTCTAACGAGAGAATAATGACGGAGAGGCTGCATGTACTGGTGAAGATTAAAGCTACAGATGAGAGGTTTGCACAGACGGGGCTCTTTCGTATTGTTTTTGAACCTAAATGAGGCATACATGTCTGCTGTGTCTAGTTTTTCTGTAATTTGGTAACATCGGAGACTGTGTGGGGCTGTGTGTGTTTATATATGCTGCATTTATTTATTTATTTGATATAATCGCGGACCGTAGGCTATTTCGCATCATTGATCTGCAGTTATAATCAGATCATGTTCAGTCAGTAATGAACATTTATACACCAGTGTTTATGTGTATAATAAAGAATCTGTTTTGTGAGAAGTGCTTCTCGTATGATTTGTGAACGACCCATAAAGCTTTACTGTAGACATTTCCTTGAGCGAAAAATGACGTCGACAAACTTTCTGTCGTACACCACGCCCACCAAAAGAGTACCCTTTTGCAGTGGAAACGCAAGCCTGATAAAGGTGACCCGTACCGACCCGTACCGTACCGTACTGTACCACTCAGTGGAAACGGGCCATAAGTGATGCAATGGAAACACAAAGCCACGTAACAGTGACGGCTTGGAACATCCTCATTAAATCCTCATTAAAGGGTTAGATTACCAAAAAAGAATATTGTTTTATTAATTACTTGCCCTCGTGTCATTCTAATTAAGACCTTCGTTCATTTTTAGAACCCAAATTAAGACATTTTAGATGAAATCCAAGAGCTTCCTGACCCTTCATGGAGCGCAATAGTTCAAGGATGTTCAAGACAAAAATGTTCTATTATTCAATGTCTAAAGCTCCAAGAACATTTTATGTGTTATTGTTGAGCAACGTCTTCTGCGTCAGATTGAAGCACGCATTTACTGCAGGCAGTTTGACACCGGTGTGTTATGATGCTGACCCTACTGCAGGTAGTAAACGGCACCCTGAAGTAACGTGAAAAGAAAGACATTGGCAAACAATATTGTTTTTAATTTTTTTTTTTGTACAAAAAGTTCTTGGATTGTCATATGATTACAGATCCAAGTCACATGGACTGTTTTCACAATGTTTTTGATTTCTTTTCTGATCATCTCTGGACCATTGCTGATAGTGAAGGGTCAGCGAGCTCTCGGATTTCTCAATTTGTGTTCTGAAGATAAAGGAAGGTCTCGGGGGATCGAAACAACATGAGTTGAGTAATAAGAAGACAGTTTTCGTTTCTGGTGAGCTAATCCTTTATCAATTTTCTACCTCAGATTTTTCCAGAATGAGTTTTGAGAAACAGTTCTAGCTATCGAACTATCTGGCTAAAACTTAAGCAACTTGAAATGTTAGTAGTTCACAAAACTGATCATCTCGAACACCAGCACATGACGTTACCAGACAGACCTTTTACTCCAAGTGGTATAAATTTACATTTAACGAAAATTGGCACACACATCGAACGTGCCAATACCCACAAAATAAGTCTGGAGTGAAGTCTCAAACCCAACAGGAAGTCTGATATTTTTAACTTCCATTTCCATTTTATATAAATGAACTCCTCCTAGAGATTTCATCAGATCAACACCAAAATTGGGTATTGTCATCTAAAGGTCTTGGCGATGTTAAATTGCGAAGAGTTTTCATCGGCTGTGGCTGTGCTGGCGTCACAAACTTTGATTCACCACGAAACAGGACATTGTTAACAGGAAGCAATGTCTGATTTGCCTCAACATCCACACTTTGAGTCCTGACCTGAACACGTTTACATGCCAAAATCCGGTTACAGTCGTAGCACCACCTGCTGGCAAGAGGAAATGGCATGTTTTACACTATAACCAACACCTCTTACAAATTTTAGCAGATTAAAACCAAATCCTTTTGGTTTAATCCAAAGGCCTTTGTGATGTTAATTGTGAAGGATCTAGAGTTTTCTCACAGGGGACGTGTCAATGGCGGACTGACAAAGTTCAGTGTTTCACGATGGGGGAGAAAAAAATATATATATAAATATTTAATCTGCCTGAAAATTCACATGGTCTATAAGAGTCCTCTCCTGAAGACATCTAAATGCCGATATCGCGTCATGCCGAGTTCAGACTACATGATTTTAGCCCTTTTTTGAGAAATCGCTGACAAATGCCTGAAATTACAGGCAAGTTGGTGCTCGTTCACGTGAGTAATAATCACACAATATGAACAATCAAAGACGCGATCTGAGAGAATCGCTGATGAGTTGCCAAGAAAAGAGCTAATCCTTTATCAATTTTCTACCTCAGATTCTTCCAGAATGAGTTTTGAGAAACAATTCTAGCTATCGAATTATCTGGCTAAAACTTAAGCAACTTAAAATGTTAGTAGTTTACAAAATTGATCATCTCGAACACCAGCACATGACGTTACCATACAGACCTTTGACTCCATGCGGCCCTGGAGCGCCAATGAGTCCTTCTTGACCTGGAAGTCCTGGAGGTCCCATCTCTCCCTTTACCCCTGGAATACCTTTCAAGATTATAAATAGAGATTATATTAAATATTATATATATAAATATATCATATTATATTAAAATGGGTCTCACTTTACGTAATGTGGCATTAAATTAAGTAACAATGCACATTACAATGTAATTATTATGTAAATACAGGTTTTTACATTGAACTTGATTGACTGGACTATGATTAAATACCTGGAAGTAATTACACTGTTGATAATTCCTTACATCTTAAACCGCTCTATACCACCAAACCTGTCCCTAACCCTGCACGTGTCCCACCTCAAGAACATCAGAAGTGTTCTTCGATACATTATGAACTCAGTACGTACATTGTATTTACTTTTCGACATCATCGTTAAGTTCACCTGATATAAAGTGCAAAAAATGTAACTTAATTTTAGGTTCTAATAGATTAAATCACCACACATCTTCTTACCGGGCAATCCCTTTTCTCCAACCGGCCCCGGAGGACCTCTCTCAGGTGGACAACATTCGCAGAAGTTGAAGAAGCACTCGTTGTAGTCCAGCGTGTAGTTCCCAGGACCCACCCCGGGAGGAACCATGGCCTCAGTGTGGTAGTCAGCAGAATAAGCGTCACTGGAGAAGGTGGTACTGTCGGGGGACGTAATGGTGTACGCATCCATCATGGCGTCTGTAACTTCTTCAGTGATGCCAATTGCTGTTGGACTCACAGTGGTGGAGATTGAACCCAATCTTGGTGGACTTTCATCCCGAGGCGGAGGCTTCTTAGTGGGCTTCATTCGGGGCCACTGTGTGGTCTTGGCTATCGATGCTTGGTTCCCTGTTGCTACCACCAGCAGGGTCATGAGCATGATGAACGGGTGGAGAATATTGGGCATTGTACAAATACCCGCTGACAACAGAAGCAGACACCAAATTGATCAACTTAGACCTTGACGTTTTGGGAAAAAGTTAAATGGATTACACTCACCTAGTCTGAGCTTGTGCCGCCTCTTCCTTCTCTTTTCTAAGAGGAGAAAGTGCACTACCTTTTAACAAGCTGAACCTCCCCGTCGCCCCTCCGTCCAGCCAATGAGAGGGCTTTCTGCCGCTTTAGCAGGTGACTTGGCACAGTCCTGAGGATGTGATACCTGAGGAGAAGCTAATGTGATGCTTTAAAAGGAGCCTATCAGTCCTCCTCATTCTCATGCATCTGTATCCCTTGTGTTATATCGGTTAAAGGGGCAATTCAAGTGCAGATGTTTGCACACAAAGTGGAATTTGTGTACATTTCATGTGATTTGTTTCTTCTTAAGGACTTCAGCGTAGATCTTTACTCGTGACTTCATACGTTCACTTAAACTCAGACATGTTCAGGTGATACCAGGCAGTTAACAGTCATTGACTTGTACCTAATGCAATGAAACCGATAGATATTAGGTGTTACTTTGCCACTGTTTTAGAGAATAATAGGTCAATAATGGAAAGAAGTACATTTCTAATTTAATGTATTATAAATTTTAATCATGAAACCATTGAAAAATGACTCGAGTTGTTTTTCTAAAATGTTACATTTGCTGAAAAAGCTGGGTTGAGTCTAGATGGGATACATCTGTGGATACTCACATGACTATAGCGTGACTTTTGTGACACTGTACAACAATAATTGATATTTTTACGTTACCATGAGAGGTTGGGTTGCAGTAGCCATTAATAAAAAACAATTCATGGGTAATTTAATAAATAATATCAATAATACTCTGTAAATTACTGTTTTATATTACTGAGATGGTTGGGTTTAGGGTTGTTGGTCGGGTAGATGTTAACAAAGTATAATTTAATGGGGTAATTTAATACAGCGGATAAAATAAGTATTGAACACGTCACCATTTTTCTCAGAAAACGTTTCTAAAGGTGCCGTTGATTTGACATTTTTCCCCGGATGTTGGTAACAACCAAGGAAATCAATACATGCAATTTAAACAAATCTAATTAGTTTACAAATTAAGTAATGCGTAATGAAATGACACAGGGAAAAAGTATTGAACACATGAAGAAAGGGAGGTGCAGAATGGCAGTGAAAGCCCAGACAGCAGCTGAAATCCCTCACTAGTTCCTCAGCAACCTTCTGCCCTTCCTCAGTGTAAATTAGCTTCTTCAGTCCAACATCTACATTACGAAGATGATGAAGATGAAACCAGAGAGCATTTCAGCAAGACAATGATCCAAAACACAGCCAAGGAAATTCTCAAATGCTTTCAGAGAAAAAAGTTTCAAAAGTTTTTTTTGTTTTTTTTTGTATTGTTTGGGTTTTTACCAAAATCTGGTTCAATTTCATGTCAACAAGCTCCTTTAGAAATAGTATTCCCAGGAAAAAACATGACCTGTTCAACACTTTTTCCCGCTGTAAATGATATGAATACTTCTCCTAACCTTCCGGCCACAGATGTATCCATCCTAGCAACAATCAAAATAACATACTACCATTTTTATTGTCAAAAAAAAGATCACTGGAGTAAGTCTGATGTAATAATATATCAGACTTTCTCTGTAAACATTCCATTTAAAGAGACAGTTCACCCAAAAGTAAAAAACACTTAATTTACTCTCCCTCGTGTAGTGTTAAACCTTTACGAGTTTTATTCTTCTGTTGAACACAAAAGAAGATATTCTGAAGAATTCTGGTTGCCAGCGACTTCCGTAATCGCTAATAAAAAATACCATGGCAGTCAATAACAATTAATACAGTTAAATGTTGAATATTGAAGTAGAATGCGACTTTACCCCTATAAAAATACACTTTCTCATTTTAAAGGGCACATAGTTTACCCCTTTTTCCAGATTTAATAAAAGACTTTTGTGTCCTTTGAATGTGTCTGTAAAGTTTCAGCTCAAAACACCCATCAGATTGTGGATTATAGCTCTAAGCGATATAGCTATAACTATATATCTAAAAATATAGCTTGTTGCTGTTACTGTGTACTGGGCCTTTAAGGCTAGTCCTCCCCGCCCACCGTTCCCACGTGCCTGTCAGCATGCCTCAATCTCCCCCCTCGGCTGCCTTACGCCCCATTCACACAGGGCGTCAGCGTCAACGCTTCCCATTGATTTCGAATGGGTGACGTCAGGCGTTGGCGAACTGCATTGTGGATCCGTCGGCGCCGCTTCAGCCACGTTGCTCGCTGCAGAAGTTGAGAATTTTTCAACTTTTCAAGCGGAAGCGTCAGCCAATCAGATCGATTTATGCAAATATCCCAGCTCAGAGAGTAGCCAATAGCGTCCATACAGTTTGATAGCGGTAAACTGAGGAGACATTTTAAAATGGAGGATAAACTCATCATTGCTGTTGGAAATCACTCGGTCCTTTATGACCAATCGCTATATATATATATATATATATATACCGGGATTCATACCGGGGAGTTGCTGAGCGTTGACGCTGAAGCCCCGTTTGAATGGAGCGTTAGACAACAGACATTCGTAAACGAAGCAGATCTCACATAACATTTGTGAGAAATACTACAGTAAGAACTTTACCAATGATTGTTTGATGTGTTTGTTGTGGAGTTGCAACGATGAATCACACAGCGTGCACGTTTAGCTTCACACTCATTTTGTCCGGCAAATGTGACAGGATACAGGTTAATATCCACTGCTGTATGGATATCTGTTATGTTAATGTACAAATTAAACCTGATTTAACGTCAACAAACCGTGATTGAAGCGTCTTCTTTTATAGTTGTCCGGACACACGGCTGAGCTGATGAAGTAAAGCTGAAGTAAATCGCTGTAGTTCATCAATAACATGCACTGTTTTAATACATTTGAACTTGTGAAACTCACTCTTGATCACATCTGATGATGATTGATGATCACAGCGAACTGAACAGATCTTTTATTCCTGGTTGCTTTGCGCACGTCCTGTCTTGTTGATATGATTATATGCGTTACTACTAGACATGTTAATACACTGCTGTCAATCAATTCGGTGGGTGTGGAAACCGCACTCCTACATCAAGTTGCGGTCGGTCTCAAAACCGCTCCAATTGGTCCACCGTTTTATGTTGTTAAAATGAAATAAAAGGACTGGGTGTGTTTATATCACCCCTATATTACGATCTATACACTATACCTACACATATGTCTGTCCAAACAGCTTAAAAAGTACACTTTTCCCCTTAGGTGCCCTTTAAAATATCACTTTTTACCGTGTCTTTACTGTTAACTTTGATCAATTTGATACATTAGTTGCTTTCACAAACTGGTTTCAAGCGTTTAAACTAGTGTACGTGTTCATATACTGTGTGTTATATAATAAATAAACACAATGACATCAGTCAGTGAACAATATTGCTCTCATCCGAAGTCTCACTAGCAAAATTGTGCGTTTCGCAATGCACAACAAAGGTCAAGCAAGTCATGATTTTCCCAAGGATCAAAGAGAATCAGAGACTTTTGGGGGATTTTTGAGCGGTCTCAGCGGAGAAAACACTAACACTTGGGGTGAATGGTCGTGTATCCTAGACGCCTTCAAACCCTCGAATCAGACACACAGTCTACTTCCTAACAGTATGAATGTACTAACTCTGACCGGAAGAAACCTCGGCTGAAAACGGCCTTCTACAGAAACGTTGCCCCCTGATTTCTGTGTAGCTGCTCCGTTTGGCGAACGCTCAAAGAGAAGCAAAATAATCAAAGCGAACGAGATGTTGGCCCATGAAACAAAGTCATGGCAGCGTTTCTACCGTTCTCCTTCAGGAAATCCAGCACTGGTGACTTTTATATCTCGAGGGGTAGCAGAGCAGAGATGTTCGTGGTTTGATATGATGTTCCCCAGTAGTGCAATTACATCATTTCTTGAGAAAATGACACCTCTAGTGTTGGTCAGATGAGTACTGTGTGACTAAAACAAGGTTGTGTTCATGACCAGAGTTTGACTTCTTCAACTCTGGCCATAATGAAATGCTTAACTTCAGAAACCTACACTCGTAAATTAGTTCAAACTACTTATTTAAAATGAAACGACACAATTCTTGAGTTTTTTTTGTGATAACTTAGTTGTTTTTTGTTCAACCAACTTAAATACGTAAAAAAAATAATAAGTAAACTTCTTTCTTAAGTAAATAAGTAAGGTTCTTCATGTTGTCCCAACACAAATCAAATCCCAGCATTTTTTACAGTGTATCATCACGAAAAAGTGGATGAAAGTAGGTCCTTTGGATGCTTGTTTAATGCAGGCCCTTGTTTAAAATAGGCCCTTTGGATGCCTCCGTGTAATGTCACCTGTTTCTGATCAGAATGATGACAGCATTTAATTGTTACACAAGCAAATTAATCACTCTGCCAATTAATTTAAGCACTTTCTGTCTTGATGGAACACTCCACATTTGTTGAAAATAGATAATTTTTCAACTCTCAAGTTTTAAACACCTGAGTTTTACCATTTTTGAATCCATTCGGTCGATCTCTGGGTCTGGCGGAAGCAGTTTTAACTTAGCTTAGCATAGGTCATTGAATCGGATTAGACCATTAGCATCTCATTTAAAAATTTCCAAAGGGTTTTGATAATTTTCCTATTTTAAGCTAGACTCTTCTGTTGTTACATCTTGTACTAGCGCAACATTAAAAGTTGCCATTTCATAGGCTGATATGGCTAAAAGAAGACTCTCATTCTGGACTGACTGTACCAAAGATGCAGCAGCTGAAATGATATGACGTGTATTACCTGGAAACAGGAAAAGCATTATTTTAAGCACCTATTTACTTTGGTGCAGATCCTGAATGTAGCTTATTTTAACCGGAACGCACTGAAGTTAGCCGATTTTCAGGCGCTAATGGTCTAATCTGATTTAATGATCTATGCTAAGCTAAAAGTCCTGCCAGATCCGAATGTCGTCTACATGGATTGAGCTCTAAGGGAGTTTTAAAATGAATGAAATTTTAAAGGAATGAAATGTTAATACAAGGCAGGATGGATCCATGCTTATGTTGTTGACGCCAAATTCTGACCCTACCATCTGTCCTACCTTACCATGTTGCAGCAGAAATCAAGACACATCAGACCAATCAAATCCCAGTAGATCAGCAGTTTCTGAAATACTCAGGCCAGCCCGACTGGCACCATCAACCATGCCACGTTCAGTCACTTAAATCATCTTTCTTCCCATTCTGATGCTCGGTTTGAACTTTAGCAGATTGTCTTGACTGTGTCTACATGGCTAAATGCATGGAGTT
The DNA here is from genome assembly GCA_903798035.1 of Danio albolineatus. Lineage (NCBI taxonomy): Eukaryota > Metazoa > Chordata > Actinopteri > Cypriniformes > Danionidae > Danio > Danio albolineatus. Next base: position 5,915,073 of record CAIGQQ010035826.1, on the reverse strand, counting down.
GTTGCCATGTGATTGGCTGATTAGAAATTTGCGTTAACAAGCAGTTGTACAGGTTTACCTAATAAAGTGGCCGGTAAATGTATAAATTACATGTTGTAACTCAATGTTGGGTCAAATTATCCAGTTAAAATTAAATTCGTTTTTTTTTTTTCTTAACCAAAGGGTTGGGTTTGTCCAAATTTGTCTCTACGTTACAACGTCTTCCTATTAAGCATTTACCTATTTTAGGTTACAATATTTACAAACATTTAGCATTTTCTAGAGCGTTGAGGTTCTTCGAGGAACCATCAATGCTAGTAAATAATCTTTAAATAACCTTAAGACACCAAAATTGAAAGCTGTATATAGGTTTATTAAAGAGCCCCTATTGTACATTAAAAAGGGTCATATTTTGGTTTTGGAGGTCTCCAACAGCAGGCTAATATGCATGTATGGTCAAAAAACCCTTTCATTGTCTTAAATTTGCATTTATTTTTACCTCATTATCCCACCGACTCCTATATGAATCGTTCAGCGATTCATTTGTTCCAAAACCCCTCCTTAGAGCGATGCTAAACTGCGCTGATTGGAGCGATGACCCAGTCTGTTGCGATTGGTCGACATCATTCAGTGCGAAAGAATGCCGTATTAGTGCACACAGTGGCAAAAGCTAAACCATTATGAAACAGGACCGCCGCACGTGCGTAGGAGAGCTGATGTAGCCATAGCAACGACAAACAGTAGAGGAACACGAGTTCACAAACGCATTTTAATCCGTAAACAAAGCGACACACGTCACGTTTACAACGTGCTTTTAGACGCGATATGAGAATACAAGTTAACCAGATACACTACAAGCGGTTACAAGTTACAAAACACAATTAAATGCATCATTTACAAGCTAGAGAAAACAATGAGGCTACCGTTTTAATCGCACTTACTCACTTGTTGGATAGCAGGCCAGATTCACCGTCAGGCCACCGGGAAAAGTCCTGTTGTTTGTGGGCGGGGTTGGGGGTTTCGAATCTCCCGGGGCTGCGCCTGCACAAATGGGCGGGGCTTATGTTTCATGTTCACATCATGCCGAAACGGCTAAAGACTCGTAAGCACGGCGATTCGTATGAGTCGACTCTTTTATAGATGAATCGTAATAGTTTTAAACACTGTGCACTTTCAGATTTAAGCCTTAGCTGGACATTTCACTTCACTTAGAGCTGTGTTACACACTGCATGCATGCTCATTTTCAAAAACCCATAATAGGGGCTCTTTAAACCCTCTAGCTATATACAGTAGTGATAGTGCTGCTCTTCTTAGCAAACATCACTTAAAAAAACAGCAATACGTTTAAGGAAGCATTATAGCTTCTCCACTTACAGAGCCCATTAGCTGCTTCGGCAGTGTCTGTACACAAGGCCAGTACTGGGAGTCTGTGTGTGTGTGTTACATGAACCGTCTCGCTGCCGCCACACACGCTGTTTGCATTAGCAAGAGGCTCAGATGCCCAGCGCTAAATCACATACCCCTGTTGCCAGGTAGGCAAAACGGAAAGCATTAGTCGAACAGAAGATCTATTTCTCTATACAGTACCTCATTAAGCTTCCAGTTTCTGAAGCACCACAAAAATAAATCCCACCGGACTTCTCGTGATAAAATGAAATCAATAAAATGTGCATCAGTTATTCAGCCTCTCGGAGACTAACAGTATGTGGTAAGCACTTTACTGAATCATAGATTGACATCGGTTTATACTTATTGGCAATATGTTTACTTGGGATTTCGTTAAGTGGATCACGTAACTAATAGAACGAGTTTTAGATGGGTAAGGGTTTACCTCAGTATGTCGCATTTCACAAAAATCAAAAGGAGTTTTACAAACTACACTCTAAAAACAAATGCAGTGGTGTCGTACGTCAATGTTGGGTCAAACATGGACAAACCCAACCTTTTGGTTATAAGTTTAATGTATGTTTTAAAACATTAATGCCGACTTACAACCCAGCATTCTATAGAGTACTTTAAAGGTGCATTATGTAAGTTTGACACCTAGTGGTTGAACTAGGTATTACATTCCTGGATCAGAACAAACGCGAGCGCAGGTTGCCAGATTGAGGAGCGAGTCTGACTTAAGTCGTGTTCTAAACTAAAGCAACGACACACGATAGAGGGAATATTTTCCATATTTAAAGGAGGTTTTGTTCTAACCTACACCTCGAATTTATATATTAGAAACGGCTTCTATTTCACACAGCTGAACAACAGAAAACTAAAAATGATCACCTCAGGTACACCTCATGTGCTTTATTCAGTGTTAAATGCTAACAAAGTGAGTTTGAATGTCATTTTACATGAAATGTATTGCCATATACTGAAAGCTGAGGTGACGAGTGAGACCTAGCTGTCACTTAAGTAGCCACTCAAGTAGCTTAATTATTCAATTCAATTCACCTTTATTTGTATAGCGCTTTTACAATGTAGATTGTGTCAAAGCAGCTTCACATAGAAAGTTATAGTAAATTGAAAGTGTCAGTCCAGTTATTAGTGTTGGAGTTCAGTTTAGTTCAGTGTTGTTTATTATTCACTACTTAGAGTCCAAACACTGACGAGTATTCAATCGGTGCGCAGCTCTAGCTGCAGTCTAGGCGCCGGAGGCTGGAGAACTCGAGGCTCGTCTTTCCTTGGAGGGTCACAGGAATCAGTCTCATGCTTGCTACTCCACCAAGCAGCTGCTCAGGATACAGCTTGGTCCCGGATTATGGAACCTTGGAATCGTCTCGTCGCGGGTCTTTTATAAATATAGTTTATTATTATTATTAACAATGTGTTTATTAAAACTGTTACCAAAATTGTTTGAAATTGTTCTAAAAAAGAAATGAAAAGGAAATAAAAAGAAACTCGTTACAGCGTAGGGTGGCAATAAAATAAAACATAATTCTTGAACATTATGTTCAATTGCTAATTAATTACGTTTTAATAATGATCATTATTGGTGAATAATGCATGATTGATGCAAATTAAATAATATTTTCCTGGCTACTGCATAAGCTCAGCTGAAATGTGTGTATATGCCCAATAGGAAAAAAAAAAGAAGCAGAATTTGTGCAGATTTGAAGATAACGCCAAAAAAAATCATGAAGTTGTGGGGTATTTTAGGCAAAAGTCCAGACTGTAAAAGTTGATAAGTTTAATAAATTAATCAGGTGTCCACTACATTTTTTAAGTTATGCCAATTTAACTTTAATTTAAATTTAATTGATATACATGTAAGTTCAGATGACTAAATTAGATTCAAGTTGATTTAAATAAAATTTGATTTAACTAAAAAATTAAGGCAGCAGAATTTTTTTTTTTACAGTGCACAAGCTTTTTTATCAATTTCCAACCCGTATTAAGGCACAAACTAACAAAAACATATAAGCTGTTTAAATAAATTACAGTAAAACTTAGATTCTGTTGGTTATTTAGAGGTCTTGAATTTTCCTTTTTAATGTTTTTTTTTTCTTTCTAGTCTATTTAGTGTGTTTGGAATCCCATAATAATTTTTTTTAATTAGCCAGTTAAAATAATATTAACAAATGGAAAAAAAGATCCTCAAAATCACGTGGCTGACAGTTTTAACTTTATATTAAACAAATACTTTAAAATATACCAAGCGTCCAACAATATTAACAGTAGTCTACTGAATTTACACATGAAACAAACCCAAGGAACGAGGTTAAAAGATGCAGCAGCGTCAACATTTCTTTTCAAACAAAGCAAATCGCGGCACAGTTTTTCTTTTTCTTTTTCGATACATACAAAACACTGCCAGAGGTATACAAAAAAATATGAAAAGCATAATAACAAAATTATATAGAGGTACAAAAACTCAATAGGTAAAACAAAAGAAAATAACACATAAAGAAAAGAAATATCAAATAATGCTAGGCCTTGCAAACTCACAATAACTTGAAAGTGTCAAACAAATACATGGATTTTAACAGCTTTTTTTGTTTGTAATCTCCTTAATGGTATTTATGTAGATATTTAGTTCTTTAAAAAAAAGGTTTCTTATTGCTAAATTTACATGGATGCATATGAAACTTGGTAAGTATAATCTAAAGATTAATAACAAAAGCTTCATTTTTCAACTTCTTATCATAGTTAAAAATAAATAAATAGATAACATATTTATACAGTAAAAGTAAATTTGACAGCACTTTATCATTTATAAATTTAGATACCTTCCCCCATTACCGGTTTGTAAAAGGACTAGGCATGGGGCGACGGTTTTCAAGGTTTAGTGCGGTTTGGAAAAGTCAAGGTTTTCATACCGCCAAAATTTTCTGCTATACTGTTCCTAAAGTATGAGTAATATTTTTTATTTCCTTTTTTTGTGTGTAAATTGTAACGAAATCTGTGTTTTTGAAACAAATGAAGACAGCAGAAGTCAATGATTCACTTGAATTATTCAGCCTGACATGTTTACTGCTCCAAAATACTTTAAATGTTTCTCAAAATAAAATATATTGTGTTCAAAGATGAAAAAGGTTTTGTTTTTTAGCCTGCAAAATAATATATTTTAGAGCAGTAAACACAAAACCGTCATACTGTGAAACGGTGATATTTTTATCCAAGGTTGTCATACCAAATCTTACACCGGCCCATGTCTAATTTGGACAATGCCAGAAAATATGAGGTACTGTTTCTGGGTATAATGAACAATTGACATCCATGTCTTTAATAAATCTGGTTATAAATGCTTAACAGGCTCAAATTTGTGTCGTATCTTAAATGAGATTTCTTTTATTTTATTTGTAATTAGATATTTATTAGGTAATACCCAAACTTTCAATCCATATTTTGAGTAAATTTAGACCAATAGAAAATAACATGGTTAACTAACCAGTTTTATAGTAGACATATATGGCAAGCTGTTGAGATTTTTATTCATTCTCAGGATATGTATTATTGATATCAACAATTCAGTTCTTAATATCAAAAATGTTAGTTCCTGATATCAACAATTCAGTTCTTGATATCAAAAAAAGGTAATTGTTGATATCAAAAACTGAATTGTTGATTTCAAAAATTAACATTTTGGATATCAACAATTGTATTCTTGATATCAACAATTGAATTTTCTATAGTTAAATGTCACCATAGGCTGCCATTCAAATTTAATTGTTGATATCAAGAATTGATTTCTTATTAGTTAAAATGCAATTCTTGATATCAATAATTTAATTGTTGATATCAGGAATTAAATTGTTGATATCAAGAAATACTTTTCAACTAGTAAGGATGTTCATTCTTGATATCAACAATTGGTTTGTCACTACACTCTTAAAAAAAAGGTTCTTCAGTGGTTCTTCAGTAGTTCTTTATGGTATTTGAGGTGCTATTTAGCACTTTTACTGTGTAAAGAACATTTAAAGCACCATAAAGGATTTTCAGTGGTTCTTTGGGGGGGTTAAAGTGCTATATAGCACCACTACTACTGGTAAGCACGTGTTCTTATAGCTTATGTTCTTATGCCGTTTTTATTTGCGGAAAGGGTAAAGTAACATTATGAGCACCTTAAAATATCGGTGCTATATAGCACCATTTGACAAAAGTACTATATAGCACCTATTTTTTTAAGGTGCTGTATAGCACCAAAAAAGGTTCCCCCCTCGTTACGACCAAAGAACCAGTTTTGGTGCTATTTAGCACCTTTTTTTTAGTGTAGTGACAATGTTAATTTCTGATATCATAAATATAATTGTTACTAGTGAAATTATTCATTTTAGATATCAAAAATTACTTCCCTAATTGCTGATATCAGAAATAACAAAAGTAACGTGTTGAAATATAATTGCAGATATCAAGAATGGACATCTTTACTAGTTAAAGTATTTCTTGATATCAACAATTTAATTCCTGATATCAACAACTAAATTATTGATATCAACAATTACATTTTTCATATCAACAATTAAATTATTGATATCAAGAATTGCATTTCAACTAGTAAGAAATCAATTCTTGATATCAACAATTAAATTTGAATGGCAGCCTATGGTGACATTTAACTAGTGAAAATTCAGTAGTTGATATCAACAATTTAATTATTGATATCAACAATTCAATTCTTGATATCAAAAATGTTAGTTCTTGATATCAACAATTCAGTTCTTGATATCAAAAAAGGTAATTGTTGATATCAAAAACTGAATTGTTGATATCAAGAACTAACATTTTTGATATCAAGAATTGAATTGTTGATATCAAGAATACATATCCTGAAAATGAATAAAAGTCAAAACAGCTTGCCATAGACGTATGTTCTTAATGTAATTCTTTATGCTAAATGTAAATTTAGCCACAGAAAGTATCTGCAGGGTGAAGAGCGGCGCTGTTTTTCTTCAGAGGACTGCTACATTACGCGTGACGTCACGCTCCTTCAGATGCATCGGTCGGTGCGTCACGTTGCGGCATCAGCAGGACAGAAAAACTAGTTTGTTAAAATCTAGTCTGACGTCGACTTCTCGAGCTCGCGGACCGGTGTGATGTAACACCTTTATCGGTGGTGTGTTGTTTTCCGTTGGAGCCGCCGCGGTCAGTCACGCCAGCGCGCGGAGGAAACGGCAGCATGTGCAGCGGCGAATTAGCGATATAGAAAGCTATAAAACTATCCGTGACACGACTAAATAAGAGCAGAGACTCGTCGAAAACGCTCGCCAGCGGGACAGATGGCTGTACGGGAGGGAATGGGCTTGCTGTTGCTGGAGGTAATGGGATATGTGCTGTTATATGCAGCCCGTCGGTAGGGCACCAGAGGCAGACTGCAGCTGAAAACACCCGGATCTCATCATCATCATAATAATAATAATATAAAAGCACCGTTGCGTTGTTTTCGAGCATTCAGTTGGTGAACACACGTCGGGCTGCAGATGGGCTTTAATATCGGTCTGATGAAGTAATTTGAAGCCCATACTTCAGTCCCGGGGTGCAGTCTTGAGCGTGTGATGATAGGAGACACAATGACGCTTTTGTCTCTTTTGGGTCGCATCATGCGTTATTTCTTGCTCAGGCCAGAGACCTTGTTTCTCTTATGTATCAGTTTGGCCCTCTGGAGCTACTTCTTCCACACGGACGAGGTGAAAACCATCGTCAAGTCGAGCCGGGATGCCGTGAAGATGGTGAAGGGGAAAGTGGCCGAGATGATGATGAACGACAGGCTCGGCGGGCTGGACGTGCTGGACGCGGAGTTCTCCAAGACCTGGGAGTTCAAGAACAACAATGTGGCGGTGTACTCGATACAGGGCCGGAGAGACCACATGGAGGACCGCTTCGAGGTGCTCACCGACCTGGCCAACAGGAGCCACCCTTCAATCTTTGCCATTTTTGACGGACACGGTGGAGAGGTAAGATTCAAGAAGTGTGGGTGCTGATGAGAGAGAGGGAGAGTGCGTAGCTGCTAAATTAGACGTTGAACGAGAGGTTGCAGTTTTTGGAGCTTGGAACCTAAAAATAACGTCCATGGAACGTTGGGAAATGGTTCCCAAAATAACCAAACACAAGGGACGTTGTGTGTGTGTGTGCTTGTGTGTGTGCTTGTGTGTGGGGGTGTGGGTGTGTGTTAGCTGGGACGACCTTCAAAGGAGCAGTTCGTGCAAAAATTGTTTACTCACCCTCATGTTGTGCCAGACTCGTATCACTGACTCGTGTGGAACGTAAAAGATTATGTTGTATTATGAAAAGATTATGAAGTAATTCACGGACGCTGTTTCTTAGGCTAAAAGTGGATCGAAATGAGAAGTCGAAAATGAGAAGTAGTTGTGACTTTAAAAAGTGGTTCCTTTTCCCTGAAAATTGGCTAATGTTTAAATAGTTCGCCCAAATAAATGTAAATTCTGTCATTTACTCTGTGATCCATGCCAGATTGACTTTTTGTGTTTTGTTGTGCACAGAAGATATACTGAAGAATTTTAGAAACCTGTAAGCATTGACTGTATTAGTACACTGTAAAACCCAGTAAATAAAAGGTAACTCAAACCATTTAAGGAAACCGATTGCAACAAATCATTTAAGTTCAGAAACTAATCCTAATGAGTACTGTGAACTTAATCCATTTGAGTGAACAAAGCATTTTGAGCACAATAAAACCCAATAAATGAAGAGAACTTAAACCAATGGAGTACTTTAAAATCCAATAAGTTAAGGCAACTCAAACTGTCTGAGGAAACCAATTGCAACAAACCATTTGAGTTAAACTAATCTATATGAGTACTGTGAACATACTCCATTTAAGTTAAAGTAATGAGGTATTTAATTAACTCCTTACCTTCAACACTGAGTTCAAAACTCTTTTCATATGAGTAGAACTATTTTTCTGTAAATTTTGAGTTAACCACACTCATTTCATTTGATAAAGTTGACTGTTGTGTTTTTTGCAGTGTAAGAAGCACAAATGCCATGGAAGTCGATGACTTCTAGCGTTATGGATGTGACGTTTGCAGTAAAAACTCAAAGCATAAATTCACATAGAAAGTATATATTAAAACAAATGTTCATATTATCCAAAAATACTCACCGCAGAGTTATGGAATCAGAAAAATATCAATCTGTAAACAATTTGTATATGTTAAATGAAGAAAATAAACATGTGTTATGGATGTGACAAAAAAAGTTAGCGAGTTTACAGTCTACAACATTCTTTGTCGAAATTCTGTGAATTAACCTGCACAACCCAAAATAAATAATGCTAACCAAAAGGATAAGAGTCGGCTCTGTATTAAACTAAAATCATTGATTTTATTTTAATTTTTGCATTTATAAGGGAAAAGCTCCTGTTATGGATGTGACACTTTTCTGTTATGGATGTGACATGTGAAATTGCTACTTGTGTGATTTTGGTAAATCAAATATAATAGTTTGAAACACTAACAGAGATATTTTTAAGTATTTTTAAGCACTGTAAAATACTTGCTTAAACAAAAAAATGTAGAAATAGTTTCTCTATTTTGGTGAAAACTTAATTTTTTTTTTTCATGGCAAGGTTGACATTTGCAAGGAATTCCTCCATTGCAACATTTTATTTTGCTGCAATTTATATTGCGATATGAATACACTTTCAGCAGATGACTTAACAAGCTCTGTTCATAAAGTAATCATTAACTTTAATTGGAATGATCTTGTAGAGGAGTGAATAAAAGTATAAATAAAATGGATAAAGGTGAAATAAGCAGTCAGAATTGCAGGCACAATATTACGTTAGATATCATCATGATATTTTGCCCCCGATTATGATAGATCTCAATACAGTTGAAGTCAGAACTATTAGCCCCCCTGAATTATTTTATTAATTATTTTTTCCCAATTTCTGTTTGACGGAGAGAAGATTTTTTTTCAGCACATTTCTAATAATAATAGTTTTAATAACTCATTTCTAATCACTGATTTATTTTATCCTTGCCATGATGACAGTAAATAATATTTTACTAGATATATTTCAAGAAACTTCTATACAGCTTAAAGTGATATTTAAAGATTTAACTAGGTTAATTAGGTTAACTAGGCAAGTTATGGTAATTTAGGCAAGTTGGTAACGATGGTTTGTTCTGTAGACTATAGAAAATATATAGCTTAAAGGGGCGAATAATTTTGACCTTAAAATGGTTTTTAAAAAATTAAAAACTGATTTTATTCTAGCCGAAATAAAACAAATAAGACTTTCTCCAGAAGAAAAAATGTTATCAGACATAATGTGAAAATTTCCTTGCTCTGTTAAACATCATTGGGAAATATTTAAAAAAGAAAAAAAAATTAAAAGGTGTGCTAATAATTCTGACTTCAACTGTATATGACAAGAAAACCATCCACAATATATCATGATATTTGTAAATGAAGAGGGAATTAAATGTGGAGTAGCAACATTGATACATGTTCGATCCGTCATAACAAGAAGCACCACCTCATGCAAATCGCTGTTTTGTCCTGCCCCTATTGAATAATCAAATGTAATGTAAAATGTAAACACTGTACATTCTTCATTGCTGATCAACAATAAAAATCCCATCTCCACATTCCTGATGCTGCGATGTATCTATTGCGAATGCACACATTGCGATATATCAATGCTGAAACGAGATATTGTACAGCCATAATATCTTCCTTTGTGTTGAACAGAACGGGGTTTGAGTGAACAATGACAGAGCTTTAATTTTTGGCTGAACTAACTGACGTTACCAGCTTAGTTCACTTTTTACATATTAATTCAAGTAAAGAGAAAAAAACACTTGAGGTCACCAGTTTTTCACAGTGGAAAAAAATCTCACACCTAAAAGAACTTTTATAAACTTCTATTTCACTTCCGTGAGTTCACTCTATAAACAATGAGTGAATGGTCTTTTGTGTTGAATGGAAGAAAGAAGGTCATGCACATTGGGAACAACACCAGTGTGAGCAAATAATGAGGAAACTGTCCCTTTAAGATTTTTCAATAGTTTTTAAGTTATTCAGGTCATTTATTCTTCATATTTGAAGAGTTTTTTTTAAATTGATCTGTTAAAAAATTAACACAAGCTGTCATCCAGAATTTTGGAATCCCAGAATTTATTTGATCAACATTGCATGTTTTTTTTTTTTTTTTTAGTAGGGCTGTGCAATATGACGATTAGGGCTGTGCAATATGGACGAAATAATCATATTGCGATTTTTGGTACGAATATTGCAATTGCGATTTTATTTGTGATTTTGGCAGCTGTTTTTGCTTTTTCAAATGCGCTACATACACACATTCTAAATGTATTCAGGGCACAAGAAGTGCATAAAAAAACATGTCCCAATGAAATAACATAGTATTAAGTTTAATAAATAAAACTGTAGTAAAATTGTCTTTTTAAAACAGACAACATAAAATAAATTAAGATTAACTAACCTCAGCTCTAGTTAAACACATACTGTACACAGTAGCCCTAACTGCTTGATAAACAAAACTGTAATAAATTGTGTTCAAAACAGACAACATGAAGAAATAAAGATGAACTCACCTCAATTCCAGTCAGAACAATAAATAAAAACTAACGTAAATCAAAACCACCTGTTCGGTTCTCCCGCTCAACTTTGTCGTCTGCGGAGTGAGCTCTGATTGGTTAACATCTTTCTCCTGCTCAGCTTAGCTGTAATTGCGCAGTGTGCTGCGTCAGCTCTGATTGGTTAACATATTAAAAACATGCGCACAAGAACGTGAACAAAAATCAAAATAAATTAATAGATAAAATTGCAGCCTTACACGATTTAGAAATTGCATGTGCTTAAATCGCGATTTTTTTTTTATTTTTTTCGATTGCGATTAATTGCATAGCCCTAATGACGATATATTATATATGGACAAAAATAAAAAAAAGTCAAGAATTTCTGCTGTATTGTTTATATATTGGAGTGTCACAAAAATCAATTGTTTATGGTAATACTTTTTTAATATAATTTATGAGCGCAATATTTAAAAACAAAGTCATTGTATATATTTTTGCTGCTTGTTCAAACTACTTGCTTAAAATGAGCCGAAACGACACAATGTTTGCATCTTTTTTGGGACAACTTATTTGTTTTATGTTCGATCCACTTAAATTTGCAAACATGATTTTTATTTTGAGTGTAGATTTTTGAGTATATACTTTTAAAATGTCAAACAAAAAGTGTACTTTTGGTCAATATATACATTAATAATAATTGGTTGAATTTAAATAAATGTCATTATCAGGATAGGAGAAGCTTATATCTTGAAATGAGATTGTTGTCATAAGGCATGGGCCGGTATAAGATTCTGACGGTATGATAACCTTGGATAAAAATGTCACGATTTCATGGTATGACGGTATTGTGATTACTGCTCTATAATATATATTCTTTTTGTAATCAATCTATTGTACACAATATAAATATTTTTTTGAGACACATTTAAAGTATTTTGGGGCAGTAAACATGTCAGGCTAAATAATGAACATGAAAGAGACTTCTGCGGTCTTCATTTGTTTTTCAAATCACAGACATCTTTACAATTTACACCTAAAAGATGTAAAAAAAAAAAATGAAAAAAAGTAAATAAAAAATTTTACGGTTATAGCAGAAAATTTTGGCGGTAATTCCAAACCACGGTATACTTTGGAAACGGTTATCGTCCCATGCCTAGTTGTCATATCGCCCAGCCCTTTTTTATAGTAAATACTTGAGTAAATATTGCAAGAATCACTGTGAGTTCCTGTTAGACATGGGCTGGTATAAGATTCTGACAGTATGATAACCTTGGATAAAAATTTCACGGGATCACGGTATTGTGATTACTGCTCTAAAATATATTCTTTTTAAATGTCTGGGTAAAAAAAATATATATATATATTCCCCTTTGAAAACAATATATTAAATTTTTTGAAAGATTTAAAATATTTTGGAGCAGTAAACATGTCAGGCTGAATAATTCAAGTGAATCATTGACTTCATTTGTTTTAAAAACACAGATTTCTTTACCATTTAAAATGACATCTTTGCATATCTTTTCTGCTGGAGATACTGCTACACTGTAAAAAATCCAACTTACAAATTGTTAACTCAGTTTAAAATTGTAAGTTAGGTGGACATATTTTTAAGCTCAAAGTTGAATTTACTCATAAAAATGATTCAACTGCATGTTTGAAATTGTCTGTTCAATGAAAGTAAAAAATTTAGTTGAGGAGACTTTAAATTTTGATTTTAAAATTTTTAAATCTTACATTTTAAATCTTCAAAAAATAATAAGTTGAGTTAACTTAACTTAAAATTATAAAGCAACCGGCTGCAAAGAAATTGAGTTTGTTAAGCTTCCGTGTATATGAAGTTGTGCCAAATTATTCTGTAAAGTATAATCGACTTGAACCAGCCTTTTCGGTCAACTTAAAAAATTAATTTGGCACCACTTCAAAAACTGAAGCTCAATAAACTCAAAATTTCTTTGCAGCCGGTTTCTTTAAAATTTTAAGTTAACTCAACTTTTTTTATTTTTTACAGTGTGTCTTAAAAAACTTTTTTTTTAAATGTAAGTCAAAAGTCCTACACATACCTTAGGAACGGTATTACAGAAGATTTTGGTGGTTTTAAAACCTTGACTTTTCCAAACCACACCTAGTTCCTGTACATCTTTCAGCCAACATCCTCTTTCAAAGTCATGGAAAACAAATGAAAATCAACAGATTCTTTAAAAGTGCTGTTTTGTTAATTTTCTGTCCAGATACTAAATGGTTAACTCTAAAGTTGTTGTTTGGTGTGTGAGAATATTGAATGCAGGAGATCCACACAGACTCCCTTTTATAATGCTTATATGAGTGCTCTAATGCAGCCAATTGAGATTCCCATGATACTTGTGTGGTGCATTCAGTCAGCTCCCTCCTCATCAGACATCTGCTCGGGCCCGTCGAGTTTCCCAGCCCATGTGGAGCTCAGACAGATGTTCATTTTATCTTCTTCATTGTGTAGTAAAGCAGATGAACGCTGGTCAGCTTAATGTTTGAATACTCTCTGAGATGCTCCGAGAAGTACCATAATTAACAGCTGAGGAAATTTGGTGACTAGAATTTTACCTTTCCACCATTCTCTCAGGATTCTTGTCGTCTTTTTCTGCTCTCCTGATCGTATATGGAATGCCTCCAATCTATTTATGGCAGTATTTGTTTGTAGAAATGGCTGCGGTCTAGGCAGTTAATAGATGAAAATGTGCCAACTTAATGATCTTCGACCCCTGTAAAAGTCTTTTAATCTACAGTATCTCCTCCCATGTTTGCTGACCCAAACGTCCTGACATAATGGGTCTTATCTGTGTATACACTCTCTTGTCATATTGATATTAGTGCTGGATCATGTTTCTGATCGTAAAAAGGAACAAAATATGATGAATAATAACTCCACGATAATAATATCTCACCATCTTTTTTGCCATTTTATATAATTAGTTTCTATGTAATGTTTTTTATACATTTTATAAAACTTAAATTTATTTATATTTAATTTATTTTATATTTCTCTTA
>CAIGQQ010035826.1:5858770-5900675 GCA_903798035.1 Danio albolineatus | reverse complement strand
ATATATTTCTGAATTTAATAAATTTTTTTGCCATTTATTTATTTTCATAATTAGTTTATACTTTTTATTTGTATTTTTATATTTGTATTTTTTTATTTTAGTTAAATTGAAATTATATATATTTAAATGTTTATATTTCTTTATTTGTTTTAAGTTTTAACTCGTATATTTGTTTTAATAATTAGTTAAATATTCTTATTTTTTTATTTTAGTTAAACTTAATTTGTTTATATTTTCATTTTAATTTATTATTTTTATTTTAATAAATTAATTAAAATTAATTTATACAGTTTTTAAAAATATTTTATATACAAATGGTGTTTCATCTCAAACATTATTATTAATGTCTAAGGGAACTTTTACTTATTTCATTAAACTTCAGCGCAAATAGGAAAAGCACTCATGTAAATAACAATATCCCTAACTTACTGTGAGTAGTATGTGTGTGTGTGTGAATATGTGTATATGCATATCATTTATGTATGTATATCATGTGCTCCGGTTTCCCCCACAAGTCCAAAGACGTGGTGAAGGTGAATTGGTTAAGCTAAATTGTCCGTAGTGTATGAGTGTGAATGAGTGTGTATTGATGTTTCCCAGAGATAGGTTGCAGCTGGAAGGGCATCCGCTGCGTAAAACATATGCTGGATAAGTTGGCGGTTCATTCCACTGTGGCGACCCCGGATTAATAAAGGGACTAAGCTTAAAAGAAAATGAATGAATGAATGTATATCATGCATTGTGTGTATGTAATCAATTTAACATGTTTTTAATTTAGATTTTAGTTCATAAATTATTAAATTATTATTAATAATTATTATCTAATTATTTTGTGTTTTGCTATATTTGATCAAATAAATGCATTTCTTTCATTTATTGATATATATTTTTTATTTCTCAGCAGCACCAGAGGAGCAAAATAGCAGTGCTGTTAGATTTAATTATACATTTATTTTTCCAGAAATTATACAGCAAGTCTTTTCCAGCCTCCCACGATATTCAGAACATCTGATACCAAAAAAACAAGATGAACACCACTCCACCCAGTCTTCTTATTTTTGTGTGCGTTTCAGTCTGCCTACTGCATCACATTTTTCACCATAAATCTTGTTCATTTATAACAGCTGTGAAGGGCTTTAGCAATTCCTTTCTTTGGCGAAAGAATAAAATACCTCAGCAGTAGATAGAAATGGTACTCCATAAAGCCGACTAGTCAACAATCAATCATACTGTGTTCATAATTTGCACCTATAATCAGTATTTAAGCGAGTACATGTTCTGATTTGACTAAAACTGGGTCTGTGTGATATTTGATCCAGAGGGTCTGTTAAAAATACCCTGTTAAATAGACAGTGTCGTGTTACATCATCTTTTGCCCTGTGGTGTGTGCTAATGAAGAGCTCTCTCGCTAACAATGACTAGCGCAGTCGGCCTAATCAACGCTCGTCTTGCTCTTCTGTCGTGTGCCTTTCCTCTAATCCCTGGTGGTCTGCTCCTCTCGTTGTTATAATCTTGAATTAGGCCTGGTAAATTGAGCTTTTAATTAGAGATGGCGGTACATAGTAGAGTGATATGAATTATGGCCATCTTTTTATGTCTTGTTTTAAATGCACTGAATAGACCTTTTAAAGGATGTTTAAATAAATTGCATTTATTTAAATTATTTATTTATTTATATAAATTGCATTAAACTGCATTTTATTTAATGAAAAAATATATATAAACAAAGGAATACATAACTGTTTTCTGTATGGTCCAAAAAGTGGCTAATTTGTTTCAATTCATGCAATTTCATTTTTTATGAAAATGTAAAATTTTTTTAATTGAGGCATCCCCCCAAACTTCACCCCTAAACCGTCATTGATTGTTGAGTAAATAATTCTAAAATGTACAAATGAGATCATACAATTAATGCAAATTAGCCACTAAATCAAAAAGTTACGAATTGCGTTAAGAATGCATTCAACGATTTTTAAAAGGGGGACGTGCCCCCAAACTCCACCTGTAAACACAACGGTCTTTGGCAGATCAGGGCTCGAAATTGCGACCGTTTTGGTCGCATATGCACCTGAAATTGAATCTATGCGACCTCAAAATATATTTGGGAGCATTTGTGTGAGTTCATAAAATTGTTGCGTGCGACTGGTTTTCACTGCAAAATGTTCCCCGCATGCGCAGATTTAGGACACATTCACGCAGAACGCATCTTTGCACTTGAAAGGCAGCGCTCAAGAACTGTTTAAAACTGTCGTCATGTCAACTTGCTGCAGTAAACAAAGACTGCAATGCTTGCCCCGCCTTCGCGCTCTTTTTATTGGCCCACTGCACTAGAACTGATTGCGAATGGATTGGTTAAAATCAGCTGTCAATCCCTTAGTCAACGCCTTCTGCCTTCAGATGACAGGAGAGCTACAACCGCGAGCATGTAAAGCGCTGAAGATGAGAATGACAACAACACCATCAGATTTTGTTTTAGAAAACACCTAAAGCAACAAATAATGGCACATCTAATTACTGATATTGTGGTGAATGTTAATCCACAATCTACATTTGTCCATTGGCTTCAAGTTCGCTATGAAAATAACTAAAGCATTCACTGTAAAGTCTGTGGGACGGAATTTTCAGGTAACTGTCTGCCACATCTACACATTTTAAGCACGAGATGTTCTGTTGAATCCTTCATTTAATCGCTAGATGCTGTCAGCTGTGCAGCCATAAGTGAAAGTTAACACCACGTACACCATCGCAAAAGGGCTTGCATGGACTAAGATTAAACTAATATTGCAGCTCATAAAGAGACCGGTATTGCTATTAAAATTACGTATACAAATAATAATGTATATATCCAAAGCAACTGTGCAATATCAGACATCACCCGTGAGAACACAGCACGTTAACAGATTCATTCATGTCAAGTAGTGCGTGCAGGGCCGGTGAGCGGTCCGCCCATGTATCTTTTGGTCACTCAATTATGTTATAAAAATGTATTTTCTAGTGATAACGGGATTTCGGTGAGACATATTTTCCTGACGCAAGCATATATATATATATATATATATATATATATATATATATATATATATATTTATTTTTTTTTTCTTTTCCTTTTTTTGGTTTATTTATTTTTTTCCTCTTTTTTTTTTTTTTTTTTTTTGCTTGTTAGTTTTGATTAGTGTTGATTTCAAATGCAATAAATTTGTTTATATAAAACTTAGCAATGGTGTTCATAATTGGTGGGTGCGACTAAATTTTGTCTGGTGCGCCTACATTTTTAAAGTTAGGAGCACCAGTGCTACCAAGCAAAAAGGTTAATTTCGAGCCCTGCAGATTAATAAATCATTCTAAAATGTATGAGTGAGATCGTACAATTAATGCGAATTAGCCACTAAATCAAAAGGTCACACATTGCGTTAAAATTACATTGAAAAAATATGTTTAATTTTTACGAAATAGCGTTAAGAATGCATTCTACGATTTTTAAAAGGGGGGCGTGTCCCCAACTTCACCTCTAAACACAACCGTCATTGGCGGATGAGTAAATCATTGTAAAAATGTGCGAATGAGATAATACAATTCATGCAAATTAGCCATTAAATCAAAAAGTTACGAATTGCGTTAAGAATGCAGTGTATGGTATTTAAAAGGGGGGTGTGCCCCCAGACTCCACCCCTAAACACATCTGTCATTGGCAAATTAATCAATTGTAACAATGAATATGAATTAGCCACTAAATCAAAACGTTACACATCGCGTTATAACTGCATTGAAAAAATATGATGTGTAAAAGGTCCCCAAGGTAAAAGGTCCCCCAACTCCACCCCTAAACACAACAGTCATTGGAAGATGAGTAAATCATTGTAAAATGTGCTAATGAGATCGTGCAATTCATGCGAATTAGCCACTAAATCAAAATGTTACAAATTTCGTTAAGTTTGCGTTGAAAATATAGGATTTTTAAACCTACGTGTGCCTCCAAACTCCACCCCTAAACACAACCATCATAAGTAAATTGTTCTAAAATGTATGATTGAGACTATACAATTAATACAGATTAGCCACTCTGCAGCAACTGCGTGATGCGATCATGTCAATATGGACCAAAATCCCTGAGGAATATCTCCAGTACCTTGTTGAATCTATCCCATGAAGGATTGATAACACAACAGCAGTGACCAAACAGATGCTTTAATTACTTATCCAGTTAGGAGTTCACACACAAATTTACATTTGCTGTTAATTTACTCACCCTCAAGCCATCCGAAAAGTAGGTGACATTTTTTTTGCTTCAGCTTACTTAAGCTGGAGTCAAGCATATGGAACATTAATAAATAAATGAAAAGTTATACAGGTTTACTTTCAGTTTTAAGATTTCTACACCAATATTATAAGTCAGACCCCAGATATTTGTGACCAATCAGAACTAACCTGTAACCGTTGACATCCATAGTAGGAAAAACAAATACAAGTCATTGGTTAGTGGTTTCCAACATTCTTCGAAATATCTTCTTTTGTGTTCAACGGAACAAAAAAATCTTAAACCGGTTTGGAACAAGTGAAGTGTGAGTAATTGGTTAATTTTTGGGTGAGCTATCCCTTTAAATCATCCAAACACTGGTGTGTAACAGCTATAATAAAGCACTCTTGTGCTAGTGTGTGATTGGAGTGAAATGAAAGCTTGACTGGTGGTGTGTTTGCAGTGGGAGGGTCTCGAGTGGAAAGAGGTCACTGTGGGTCGCATCCGCCCGACTCTCTTTGTTCCCGAGACACAATGATCAACATGCTTTAAATCATTCAGATTGTGAAGCCTGCAGAGAAGTAGCCTATGCTATAAATCACTATATTAGTAGTTTTCAAGGGATAGTTCACCCAAAAATGACAATTCTGACTCATTCTACTTGTTCCTAATCTGAGGTGCGTTTCTGAAAACCATCGTTAGCCAACTAAGGTCACAAGTTCCGTCGTTCATACATAGTTCATCAATTTGACGTTTCCCAAATCCGTTGTTTTAACGAACATTCACAAACTGCGTCGCAAACTTGTGCACTTGCAACTACATCTCTGGAGCTGTAGTTAGAAACATAGTGCCTGGCTGTGTTCTGTTCCCTGTTATCCCTCTGCCCTATTCGTTTAGAACATTCTAACATTTAAAATTGGAATAATTAAAAATAATAATTAAAAAAAACGTTTGAGTTGCCACTCTTAAGTGTAATTTGCTTTCAAAGTATTTTGTACAGTTTAGTTTAAGCGATCTTCATGTTTACGATTGCGCTCCCTTCACAGTGCACTTTGAAAAATTGATGTCATTTTGAACACAGCCGAGCGGAATAAGCCAATGAATAAGACGATATGGCCAAGCATCCAGCCTGAAATATACAGTGATCTCATTGAAACTCCAAGTGACTTTACAAAAGAGAAGTTAAAGGCCTACAAGTCTTTGGATGCCTACAATTTTGTTCTATGTGGTCATGTGCAAGAAATAACGCTCCATGATTATCAGATTCAAAACTATGTAGTGCTAAAAAACGAGGTTCTGCCTAGCCAAAGACAAGGAAAGAAGACGGAGGTGTCCAAGGCCTGGGTAATCATCATCAAGCAAAACAACTGCATTCTGACAGCGAACTGCACCTTTATGGCAGGGTATGTGGACGCACATGTTTACAATTGTTTCTAAGCATTCAGTGTCCGCAGTTTAATTCACCATATTTAACTGTTTTCGCTGAAATTATTGCTGCAATCAAAAACGAGTAATGTGTATGATTCAGCACAGTGGGAACTTACCTGATATGGAATGAGAACTGCAGAGTCGAGCATTTTTAATTAGGTCGTCACTCCATTCAGGCCCCTTTTAGGCAAAGACAAAAGATTTTCTAATTTGGCATCCTACCGCGCAACATGACATGTTTGCAATTACAACCGGTCTTTTTTTGCAACTGGGCACCCGTCTGATGTCATGTGTGACGTAAGTTAGTAATTTGTCTATAGCGCTCAGCTGTGCCTCTGGCTCCGCCTTTTGCTACCTTTTTGTTGTGCTAGGTATCCATATGGAAACAGTACCCAAAATGTGGTATGGTACAGTTCACTTTTTGGTACCTTTTGACAGTGGAAACGGCCATAAAAGCGTACCAAACCGTACCGTCCCACTCAGTGGAAACGGGCTATTGGTTAATTCAATATTCTCACAAATTAAACAACAACTTTAGAGTTAACCATTTAGTATTCGGACACACAATTCAATGTTTTATTTTTTAAAGAATCTGTTGATTTTGAATTATTTTACGTGATATTCCGGGAGCAGTGTGGCTGAAAGATGTACACAAACTTACAGTCATTCTTCCAATATAAATGTATCGGATATGCTGAAGAATGTTGGGTGAAATGTAATCATTTTTTGTTCCTACTATGAACATCTATGGATGTTTGTTTAAATACACTCTTCAGAACATCTTAATTCATGTTCAACAGAAGAAAGAAATGCAGTTTAGAACCACTTGAGTGTGATTATTTTTGTGTGAACTATCCCTTTACAGGGAGTGAAGAATTATTAGGCAAGTTGTATTTTTGAGGATTAATTTTATTATTGAACAACAACCATGTTCTCAATGAACCCAAAAAACTCATTAATATCAAAGCTGAATATTTTTGGAAGAAGTTTTTAGTTTGTTTTTTGTTTGAGCTTTTTTAGGAGGATATCTGTGTGTGCAGGTGACTATTACTGTGCAGAATTATTAGGCAACTTAACAAAAAACAAATGTATACCCATTTCAATTTATTTTCACCAGTGAAACCAATATAACATCTCAACATTCACAAATATACATTTCTGACATTCAAAAACAAAACAAAAACAAATCAGTGACCAATATAGCCACCTTTCTTTGCAAGGACACTCAAAAGCCTGCCATCCATGGATTCTGTCAGTGTTTTGATATGTTAACCATCAACATTGCGTGCAACATTGCGTTTCAGCTTGTGTGTCTTGTTCAGTGGTGGTCGTTTTTCAGCCTTTCTTACCTTGGCCATGTCTCTGAGTATTGCACACCTTGTGCTTTTGGGCACTCCAGTGATGTTGCAGCTCTGAAATATGGCAAAACTGGTGTCAAGTGGCATCTTGGCAGCTGCACGCTTGACTTTTCTCAGTTCGGCAGTTATTTTGCGCCTTGGTTTTTCCACACGCTTCTTGCGACCCTGTTGACTATTTTGAATGAAACACTTGATTGTTGGATGATCACGCTTCAGAAGCTTGGCAATTTTAAGAGTGCTGCATCCCTCTGCAAGATATCTCACTATTTTTGACTTTTCGGAGCCTGTCAAGTCCTTCTTTTGACCCATTTTGCCAAAGGAAAGGAAGTTGCCTAATAATTCTGCACACCTGATATAGGGTGTTGATGTCATTACACCACACCCCTTCTCATTACAGAGATGCACATCACCTAATATGCTTAATAGCTAGTAGGCTTTCTAGCCTATACAGCTTGGAGTAAGACAACATGCATAAAGAGGATGATGTGCTCAAAATACTCATTTGCCTAATAATTCTGCACTCCCTGTAAAGAGGCTATTTTGAACTGCAGCATAGATTAACCACATTTCCCTTTTTATAGCATGACTACAGTAATTTAAGCAGTCAGTTTTGAGATATTCTTCGATTTAAGAGAAATCCCTCAATCTCTAATCTCCGAAAGACTGCTCTTTATAGTAACTCTGTGCTATTTACAGTTTTCAAATCACTGCCATGTGCAAAGTGACCCTGAGCCATATCTGCTTATTCTGCAAGAGCTCTACATCAGCGCAGTAAATAATGCATAGGCTTCATCAGACGGCTCCGCGCTGTCTTTCTGAAAAGCTGTTTGCCTGGGAAGTGACTTTGAAAGAGACTGCAGCGTTTCTCTTGGCAGGCAGGTATTATGTTTGCTTCTCTGGTTTCATCTTTTTATTTTTAGCGTGGCATCGCTGAGTCACTGGCGAGAGCGTAATGTTGAAGACCGTAGCGTGAGGAATCCAAAGCATCCGCACTGATGATGGGGAAATAACGCTCTTTGACTCAGAATGTTGTGGTGATCTGGCAGCGTTTGCAAAGGGCACTCGCTCCTCAGAGACTCTCTGTCCCTTCATCTGTATTCTGCTCAAAACTCCATCTGGAAAGAGCTCTCGGCCTCTTTTAAAGGGACAGTTCACCCCGAAAAATGGATGTTTGTTTATCATTTACTCCTAGGCTCGTGTTGGGCTAAACCTTTCTTTTGTATCCGCAGCATGGTGGCTCAGTGGTTAGCACTGTCGCCTCACAGCAAGAAGGTTGCTGGTTCGAGTCCTGAATGGGTCAGTTGGCATTTCAGTGTGAAGTTTGCACGTTTTCCCAGTGTTTGTGTGGGTTTCCTCCGGGTGCTCCGGTTTCCCCCACAGTCCAAAGACATGCGCTATAAGTAAATTGGGTAAACAAAATTGGTCAATCCCTTTCTACCCCTTAGCACATTCATGTGAAGGGTAGGGATGCAACAATTAACCAGTTTCACTATTAACCGCGCTTTAATTAGCAACACTGCCTAAAACATATGCTGGAATAGTTGGTGGTTCATTCCACTGTGGCGACCCATGATAAATAAGACACCAACCTGAAGGAAAATTTATGAATGTAACCCAATCCCATATCTACCCCTTAGCACATTCATGTTAAGGGTAGGGATGCAATGATTAACCAGTTTCACTATTAACTGCACTTTAATAACATCGCGGCATAAAACATATGCTGGAATAGTTGGTGGTTCATTCCACTGTGGCGACCCATGATAAATAAGGGACTAAGCTGAAGGAAAATTAATGAATGTAACCCAATCCCGTTTCTACCCCTTAGCACATCCAGGTTAAGGGTAGGGATGCAACGATTAACCGGTTTCACTATTAACTGCATTTCAAAAACGACCAATTATAAATAAGGCACTAAGCTGAAGGAAAATAAATGAAAGAATCCCAATCCCAATTCTACCCCTTAGCACATTTGTGTTAAGGGTAGGGATGCAATGATTAACTGGTTTCACTATTAACCGCGCTTTAATTAGCAGCACAGTGTAAAACATATGCTGGAATAGTTGGTGGTTCATTCCACTGTGGCGTACCCTGCTAGATAAGGGACTAAGCTGAAGAAAAATTAATGATTGTAACCCAATCCCTTTTCTACCCCTTAGCACAGGGGTGTCCAATCTCGGTCCTGGAGGGCCGGTGTCCTGCAGATTTTAGCTCCAACTTGCCTCAACACACCTGCAAGGATGTTTCTAGAAAGCCTAGTAAGTGCTTGATTAGCTAGCTCAGGTGTGTCTAATTGGGGTTGGAACCAAACTTTGCAGGACACCGGCCCTCCAGGACCGAGCTTGGACATCCGTGCCTTAGCACATTTATGTTAAGGGTAGGGATGCAACGATTAACCGGTTTCACTATTAGCCGTGCTTTAGTTAGCATCGCTGTGTAAAACATATGCTGGAATTGTTGATGGTTCATTCCACTGTGGCAAACCCTGATGAATAAGGGACTAAGCTAAAGGAAAATTAATGAATGTAACCCAATCCCATTTCTACCTCTTAGCACATTCATGTTAAGGGTAGGGATGCAATGGTTAACCGGTTTTACTATTAACCGCGCTTTAATTAACAACACTGCGTAAAACGTATGCTGGAATAGTTGGTGGTTCATTACACTGTGGCGACCCATGATAAATAAGGAACTAAGCTGAAGGAAAATTAATGAATGAAACCCAATCCCAGAATAGAGATGCAACGATTAAGCGGTTTCACTATTAACCGTGCTTTAATTATGTGGCGTGCATGCTTTGCACACATGGCACGACGAGCTCATGCTTTCCATGTGCACCAAAAGTGATCAGGTGATGAGGTTCAGCAGCCTTTGACTGCATTTGTTCTCTTTAAAAGGGAAATATTTAGCTAATATGTTGCTTGGATTTACATTAGACAAATACTATTTTTCTTTTTATTTATTGATTGTTCCGTCATTTATTTTCAGTGTAAAATTATTACTTGTGGGCGTCATGGTCAAGGTCACTGGTTCAAGCCTCGGCTAGGTCAGTTGGCATTTCTATGTGGAGTTTGCATGTTCTCCCTGTGATCATGTGGGTTTTATCCAGGTGCTCCGGTTTCCCCACAAGTCCAAAGACATGTGGAATTGACCTTACTCTCCACGTATGAGCCATTTGAATCTTTGGCTCGAGACTTCCGGTCTTTCAATTCGTTTTTAGATGTTAAAAACTGCTCGTTGCACTGCTTGATGTTGCAAACTGATGTTTTCTTATTATATTATTCTGCTTTGTCTATATAGCCATGAACACACTTGTTTGTAGATCGAGTAGTTTGACAGTTTTCTACCGTTAATTAATTCTAGTAATTTCTCCAATAGGCCACTGAATCGGAAGTTCTAAAACAACCGCAAAAACAATCTCACTTCCGCATTGAAAAATAAGGTCAACAGGCAGGGCTTACTTTGTGCCAGAACAAGCCAGATCCGGATCAGTCACCTCTGAAATCTGACCCTGCACCTCATCTTACCCGTTTCCCCCTCCTCACACGCACCACCTCCCGCCCGCTCCTCACTTTCTTCCACGACTCCCACATCCAAACCCCCCTTCACCCGCTCTTCACTGTCACCCGCGACTGGGTAGCTGCTGGAAGGGCATCTGCTGCGTAAAACTTATGGTGGATTAGTTGGCGGTTCACTCCACTGTGACGACCCCCAGATTAAAAAAGGGACTAAGCCGAAAAGAAAATTAATGAATGAATGAATTGTTACTTGTGTTTAAATGCCAAAATGCCTTTTTAAGTCAACAGAGAAATGGACTATTGTTTGTTTTTATTATCATTTTGTTCTTTATTTCGTCACTGAGCTGCAATAAATAACACTTTAAATATACAGGCAAGGCAAGTTTATTTATATAGCACATTTCATACACAGTGGCAATTCAAAGTGCTTTACATAAATAGGAATAACATTTAGGTATAAGAAAATAAAAACAAATAATAAAAAACAGATAAAAACAGATTAAAATGAGTTAAGACAAGTTATAAAAGAATGAAAAGAAAAGAAAGACACAATAGTGCGATCTGTCGGACGTAGCACAGTGCTCATTCAGTAAAGGCACAGCTAAACAGATGTGTTTTCAGTCTTGATTTGAATGTGCCTAATGTTGGAGCACATCTGATCATTTCTGGAAGCTGATTCCAGCAGCGAGGGGCGTAATAGCTGAAAGCAGATTCACCCTGCTTTGACTGAACTCTTGGAATTTCTAGTTTATATGATCCTAAAGATCTGAGTGATCTGTTAGGCTTGTATTCAGTGAGCATATCTGTAATGTATTGGGGTCCTAGGCCATTAAGTGATTTATAGACAAGTAGTAATACTTTAAAATCTATTCTGAATGTAACTGGGAGCCAGTGTAAAGACCTGAGGACAGGTGTGATGTGCTCTGATTTTCTGGTTTTGGTCAGAATCCTGGCCGCAGCGTTCTGGATGAGCTGCAACTGTCTGACTGTCTTTTTGGGAAGGCCAGTGAGGAGTCCATTACAGTAATCCACCCTGCTGCTGATAAAAGCATGAACAAGTTTCTCTAAGTCTTCACTGGAAACAAAGCATCTAATTCTTGCAATGTTTTTGAGATGATAGTATGCTGATTTACTTACTGCTTTGACATGACTGTTGAAACTCAGATCTGACTCCAGAGTCACACCAAGATTCTTGACCTTATTTTTTGTTGTTTGACCCTTAGAGCCAAGGTACGCATTCACCTTGAGAACTTCATCTCTGTTCCCAAATGTAATGACCTCAGTTTTCTCTTTATTTAACTGAAGGAAGTTTTGGCACATCCAATTGTTAATTTCATCAATGCATTGGCAGAGGGTGTCAATGGGGCTGTAGTCATTAGGCAGTAAGGCTATGTAGATCTGAGTGTCATCAGCATAGCTGTGGTAGGAGATTTGGTTCTTTCTCATTATTTGGCTCAGAGGGAGCATATAAAAGGTGTTCATGTGATTTTTCTAAACCAGTAGTGTTTTGAAATAAATTAATTAATAATCGCGATATCCGTGAAACTGTGAATATACCACAGACTATAATCGCACAACCAAAATCTAAAATCATTGCATCCCTAGTGAAGGAGTAAGGTTGTCCCAAGTCTCTAGGTGTAGGGGTAAGGGGAAGGACCACGCTACAAACAAAGGAGGAAGAGACTTTTCTCTGAATACATCAATTACAGCAGAAACAGGGCTGCAAAACCTAGCAAGGATACACACAAATGAATTAAAAAAGGGGAAATATTAAGAATTTTCACTACAAACAAGAATCTGATTTATTGAATTCATAACGATGTTACAGTCATGATCTACAAAGAAAAAATGGAAATTAACCTGCTAAATTCAACTAGCGATCGTCTGCAAAATATTACACAACATATTTTATGTTCTGCTAACCTTAGGCCCAATCTCAGTTCTATTTTGTTTTTACCCCCTACCCCCTTCGAAGGGTTTCAGATTCACCCCTAAGAAATGGGACACCACTACAACACCCACACACGTCATCATATGTCATCGAGTTGTATTGACGATGGGGAGTGCTGTAGTTATTCCAGTTGCATTATTTTTTGGCATCTATCTTCAGGAAGTCACTGAAGGCAACGGTGTCATGTTATCATAACAATATAATGTGGCTATGAGCTCGTAACCGAACTGTGTATTTGCACAGTGGCCATATTCATCTATGTAAACACAAGAAAACAGCACTAACGTTATGCCAGACACTGTAAAAGGGTAATTCCCAGCCATTAGACTTTTCTGAAAGAGGAATCGAGTATCATCGAGCGACAGATGTGAAAGTATGTTGTGGAACTAGGCTACAATACAGGAGTAACACTCAGCGGCCACTTTATTAGGTACACCTTACCACAGGGGTGCCCAAACCTTTTCTTATGAAGGGCCAAAAACTAAAGTTGACTGAGGCTTGTGGGCCGGAGATAAATTTAGGTGGGGTAATTTACCATGAGTGATTTCCTAATTTATTTATTCATTCATTAATTTTCCTTCGGCTTAGTCACTTTATTCATCAGGGGTCACCACAGCAGAATGAACCGCCAACTTATCCAGCATTCGCCCCAACCCTCTCCATCATACTCTTTCTCCTCTCAAATGGGATGGTGGACCAAATCAAAGGTTACAACTGGATTTGGGCATCTCTGCCTTACTAGTACCAGGTTGGACCGTTGATGGATCCATGCTGCAACCCAGTACTGGCAAACATCCATACACACTCCTCCACACTTATACACTACAGCCAATTTAGCTTATTCAATTCACCAATAGCGCATGTCTTTGGAC
Organism: Danio albolineatus; assembly: GCA_903798035.1. Classification (NCBI taxonomy): domain Eukaryota; kingdom Metazoa; phylum Chordata; class Actinopteri; order Cypriniformes; family Danionidae; genus Danio; species Danio albolineatus. Next base: position 5,887,314 of record CAIGQQ010035826.1, on the reverse strand, counting down.
GCCGGAGGAAACCACGGGGAGAACATGCTAACTCCACACATATATGCCAACTGACCTAGCCGGGACTCGAACCAGCGACCTTCTTGCCGTGAGGTGACAGTACTAACCACTGAGCCACCGTGTCGCCTCCTAATTTAATTAATAATGTTTCGAAATTACTAAAGTGTTACTTTATTTTAACTAATACAGTATTTTATTACATTTTACAATGATCTTATTACAGTAAAAATAAAACAATCTAATATATAACAAAGTTACACTAGTTTTCGCCTTGATTTGCTTGCCCATGTCATCTGCATAGTCCTCTGTCCGTCGAATGACAACATTTACATTTTTAAAAATCTGTTTCATTTACAACATTTAGGCCCAATCCCAATTCTATTTTTGTGCACCTATCCCTTCCCCTTACCGAGGGTTAAGGGGAAGGGCTTCAAAACGCACCCCTAAGAATTGGGACAGCACTTCAACACCTGCACACGTCATCATATGTCATCGCGATCTCTTGCTTCATATAAGATCAGACGATCACGACTGCTGGAGTTATTCCAGTTGTGTTATTGTTTGGTGTTTATCTTCAGAAAATCACTGAAGGCGTATATTATGTTATCATAATGATCTAAAGTGGCAATAAGATTGGAACTGGACTGCATTTACTCCGTGGCTATACTCAACTATGTAAACACATGAAAACAACATTAACATTATAGCAGACACTGTAAAAAGCTCATTCCCAGCCACTAGACATTACTGACAGGTTATTCGAGTGTCATCATGTGTCAGAATGTTGTGAGACTGCTGTACATGAGTAATGATTATGGATTATAGATCGCAAAATTTAGCTTTTTTTTTTATTTATTTGATGGTAAAACACGAATGTGGTTATGAATGTGTTAAAACATATGTTTGTTTGTCGTAAAAATTCGTAATAATAACAAAAAATACTAATTTGTGGATCTCCTTACTTCCGGGTTCAGTTGTGGCAGGTGTATTCTGGGAAATTTTCTTACCCCTCCGTTTTAAGTGTGGTCCTGAAAAATCTTCGTTCGAAGGGGTGTATACCCCTTGCCCTTAGCCCTACGCCTTCAAGCTAAAGAGAATTGGGACACCACTACCCCTTGGCGTGAACGCGCGAAACGAGGGGTAGGGGTAAGGGGAAGGGCTAAGGGGTAAAATAGGGATTGGGTCTTCGTTTAAACATTTAATTTCAGTTTGCTTTTTTCTAGCTCAGCAATAAACTAAAAAGGTTACGTCAAATTAGAAATGACATTAAAGGCATTCACCCCAACTCTCTCCATCATACTCCTCCTACTCTCAAATGGGATGGTGGGCCAAATCAAAGGTTACAACGGGCCAACTTTGGCCGGCGGGCCCTACTTTGGGCATCTCTGCCTTACTAGTATCAGGTTGGACCGTTGATGGATCCATGCTTTCATGTTGTTAAAGCCAAATTCTGACCCTACCATCTGAATGTCGTTGCAGGAATCGAGACTCATCAGACCATGCAACGTTTTTCCAATCATCTATCGTCCAATTTTGGTCAGCCTGTGCCAAATCTTAAATCTTTCATTTTGAGAGTCAACCATGGGCGGTTCATTCCACTGTGGCGACTCCTGATAAATATAAAGGGTCTAAGCCAAAGGAAAACGAATGAACGAGTCCACCACGAATATCTTAAATCTCCCAAACTGTTTGTGTCATGTCCTTTATCACTACGGATCGGCCTATAATACACTGTTTGTACTGGAAATATTTTAGATCTGTCCAGACATTTGTTGTTGCTGTGGTTTAGCCCAGTATATCTGCGTGACCTGTCATACCTGTGCACAGAGAAAAGAAGATCTGCTGGCTACAGTGTTCCTCAGCAAGAAAACACACCAAAAGAAGCATCATTTCATTAATATTTCCTAAATATCAGCACATTGTGATTACACATGTGATGTTGTTTGCTGAACTGCTGTATAAAATGAATAAGCTAGTATTGAGTTTCATTTCAGACAGCCTATTGAGAAAACTGTTTTTCGAAAGAAAATGGTTCCAGACAGAGCTAGAGCTGGATCGACACTGGTGTTTTGTTCTTGATCTATTCTGTTTTATGAAATATTAGGTGAATTATTCAGTGATCCACATCAGGACGACTTAATCGGTCACTGGCATTGAGTGTGTTTAAATGCACGTTCTTAAGCGGATTAAGCTTAATCAGCTGATGTGTGTATTTAGGGTTTCTGCCGATATCATAATGTCAAATTGAAGATTTTTTAAGACCTTTTTAAGACCATTAAGAATTAAATTTAAGACCTGTATCACAATATCAAAAACGCGCATACACATAAAGAGAAATCACAAAATTACTGGTAAAATACATTTATTCAAATTGAACAGTACTAAAGACAGGGTAGATGCGCTATTGAACTTCAGGAAAAAACATCTTAAGGCTGATTTATACTTTTGCCTGATGCCACATCGCACACCTCCGCTGACAGCACGCGCACCTCATGAAACGGACTTTCATACTTGATGCCTTCGCCATTTTTTAATTATAATTTATAATAATGATTATATAAAGACATAAAGATGTTTATATCCATTCAGTTCAATCTAACTTTAATGCAACACTTTTGTTCATAAATCGGAGAGTTCTACCAATTAAAGTTTGTTAATGTTTGTTAGTGATGCCAAATATTAATGACAATGGAACATGGGTTGCTCTACAATTATATTGAGTTCGATAACAAAGCTGATTGGCTATTGCATGTTGGTCTCATTTGTAGTTATTAGTACTTGGTAGTTGTTAGTCATTTGTAGTTATTACATTTGGACTAGTGAAATGAAGAACTACAACAGAAAATAATTTAAATGAGCATTATATGTAGCATTACATGGACATTGGAAAAATAAGACCTGTGCAGAAATAGTTAAGACCTAGAACAGCGAATTTAAGACTTTTTGAAGGGCTAAAAATTCGTTTTTTTTCTTTAGGATTTTTAAAATTTTATTTAGACTTTTTAAGACCCCGTGGAAACCCTGGTTATGTCATGTAAATTCCTTAACCTGATTTCTTTTATCAGTTAAAAGTCAAAAATGGCTTAAAATCTGTCAGGTTTTTGGATTTTCATGTGCATTTTGGCAGTAAAGCCGGCTCTGTGATCAGTAGTCTATCTCCAGCAGCTGTATTATTATCCATATCAATTATTATCTATAAATTCCATCAAGACAACATGCTCCCATTGGTCTTCACTGCAGTGACGCATCTGGCTTGAGCAGGAATTGTGGCAATATTTTGTACACTCCAAGACGTTCTTGTCTTAATAAAGCTTGCAATTGTGTCATCCGTTTTACATAGTTGATGCAGAATCATCAAAACAGAACATTTGCAAGTACTGTAAAGAGGAGATAACATTCAAAAGCAGAAGATATTTTGAAGAAAGCTGAAAACATGCAACCATTGACTTCAATACTGTTTGTTTTTTCTACAATTGATGATTTCTGTTCTCATCATTCTTCAAAATGTCTTCGTTTGTGTTCAACAGAATTTAAAAAGTCAAGTAAAGGATGAGTTGAAGAGAGAACTGAAGTATACCTTTACATATCTGGGCTGTTCTCAGCTTTGTAATGGCAGTGAATGGAATCAAAGCTCCAAAAAGTGCATCTCTCCATCATAAAAGTGGGAATAAATGCCTGTTAATCACAACTCTGCCAGTGTTTGCTCATTTCCAGGCCTTTCTTTTTCTTCTCCTTGTGGTAAATGTCATACCTATTTATAATTTACAATATTACCACTTATAATTTTGCACTAATAGTTAGGATAAACGTATCAACCGGATTTGTAAAAGCTGTTTTTCCTCTTCTGGTTTCCAGGGGGCTGCGGATTACGTGAAGGCCCATCTGCCGGAGGCTCTGAAGCAGCAGCTGCAGGCGTTCGAGAGGGAGAAGAAGGACAGTCCTCTCTCTTACCCCTCCATCCTGGAGCAACGCATCCTGAACGTGGACCGGGACATGGTGGAGAAGTTTTCCGCCTCTCACGATGAAGCAGGTCAGCGGGAGCAGCATGTGTTTTAGCTCCATCTTCCATCAGACTGTGCACAATGCTGAATCGCTGCTCTTTGATTTCAGGCACGACATGTCTGATAGCCTTGTTGTCTGACCGCGAGCTGACTGTGGCGAATGTCGGAGACTCTCGCGGCGTCCTCTGTGATAAAGACGGAAACGCCGTGGCCCTTTCACACGATCACAAGCCCTACCAGCTGAAGGAGCGCAAGAGGATCAAGAGAGCCGGTGAGTTTGACTGATTCACCAGTCGGGAAATGCAAGTCATGATTTTGGCGGTCATTTTCAAGATAGATAGAATGCTAGATTTGACCCACTGTCAACATGTTTCAGTTGAATTTACCAACACATTGATCAAGGCTCTGCATTTCAAGGCATTTCTGCAGACTTTTAACTACTGTTTAGTAAGGGTGGGAGTTTTTAAGAGACTTCATGACCAATCCAATTCCAATTCTGGGAGTCACAATCAGATTTCAATACCATCCCACATTTCGTCGCCATTTCTTCAGCTATGCGAAAACATCTTTTCAATTGGACATTTGAACTAGAATTTGAGATTCTTTTATGCTTTTGTTTGTGATTGGAATTTATGCAAGTCATTACTGCCAGCTTAAAAAATGTTTATATTCTTATTAAAAGGTTAAATTAACCATGAATATGCATGCAACTGTTGATCAACAGTAAAACTTACAAATTTGACCTCTTCACAACAGTAAAAACCAACAATCAAGAAAGCATGATTAAATGATGTCATGGCTTTGCAATCAAAAAATGTGATTATAGTGGAAGTAAACGGGGCAAAAACGTAAAAGATTGTAAAAGATATGGACCTAGTATCCGTGACGTCACCCATAGGTTTCTGGCCAACCTTCGCCATTTGGTTCACGTGTTATCACGCCGACCGGGGGTTACCTGAAAAGGCCAAAGAGGCGGCGCGTGAGCAGAGCTACAGATGCCTGCTAGCATTTTGCTTAGACCGGCTTTTCTTTGGGAGAAACGCTTAATTCTTCATTACGTGCGAATCGTTTGTGTTCTGATCACTTGTGCTTGGTTGTATACTATATCAATAAAGTGTTTAGTGTTTTAAAAACACTGTTGTAATACACTGAGCCACTAAACATTGTTCTTATGACGTTTTTCTACAAGAGGAAAACCTGAATTACTTCCAAATACTTCAAATATAGTCTGTGTTAGTGAATGCAAGGCTATTGATGAAATCCAGGCATAAAACTGTATGACAAAGTTTTAGATTGATATTCTAGAGCCTACAGCTAATCAATCTGTCAGATTCTGGAGTGCATTACTGCTCTGAAGAACATTATAAATGATAAATTATCTTAAATTAAACGAATACACATATGCTATATAAATATATAAGACTTTCACTCACCTGGGAAATGGAGGCTACTTGAATGGTTTGTGAACGCAATTGATTACACATAGCATGCCAGATTATCTGATAATTGCAGGTAATAATTCCAAAAGGCAAATAAAAGGACTGTATAAAGCTACATAAAACGGAACAAAAATACGATGTGTATACCGAGTTAAGCAGCTAATCAGCCAGAATGTCATGAAGGCGACCAGCAAGACCTAGCTGTCACTCAAGTGGCCATACCATTAATTATACAGACTTAAATTAATATAAATTAAACGGATGAGTTAGAAAAAAATTCACCCCCCTCACAGTTGTCATGAAGGGTAATATTAGTTATTTACACCAAAACCGTTTTTGTACCAGGCTGGTTTTTTTTTTCTGCTGTAAAGTTGGCCATTTTAACATTGGGGTCAATAGAAATGTGCTCTAATATGGAGCCAGGCCTAGTTGAATTTCGATGATTTGCACTTTGTTACTTCCATATCAGCTTCACAGGGGAGAGCGGGAGGTTGCTGATTGGGCAAAAAACAGCCACCAACATAACGAAAGCGTAGTAAATTTGCCCGGAGTGTATTGTTACTTTTTTTTTTTTTTTTTTACATTTTCAAAGCATTTTCTCAAAATAAGATGTCATCAAAAATAATTCCATTTGATAAAGTTGTGGCCAAATTGACACTCAATCACACCAGAGTGGATGAAAACATCCTGAACAGCATGTAAGGGTTAATAAAATGTATTTGATTTTTGGAAATTACCAAGCATTTACATCCACCTTCATTGTTCCTCGACTTCCACTTTGGGATTATATTGAGTTAATGATATGATATGATCAAACTTTTCAGTTTATCAATGTTACACTTCCAACCAGTTTCATACTCTGTGTAAATGTAACCCGTCTATCATCTTCTCCATCAGGAGGCTTCATCAGTTTCAACGGTTCTTGGCGTGTTCAGGGCATCCTGGCCATGTCTCGCTCCCTGGGCGACTACCCGCTGAAAAACCTGAACGTGGTCATCCCAGACCCCGACATCCTGACCTTCGACCTGGACAAGCTGCAGCCCGAGTTCATGATCCTGGCATCGGACGGCCTGTGGGACGCCTTCAGCAACGAGGAGGCCGTGCGCTTCGTCCGGGAGCGTCTAGACGAGCCGCACTTCGGCGCCAAGAGCATCGTCCTGCAGTCATTCTACCGCGGCTGTCCAGACAACATCACCGTCATGGTGGTCAAGTTCAAGAGCAGCTCGGCCAGCAAAACCGCAGAGTAGCCTTTCCATCGACCAGAGGTGAGACGCTGTATTATAAGAGACAAGCCAAAAGCATTACAATAGATGCATGTGCATACAAACACATGCATTCCCCCCGATGATTCTTTCTTTTTCTTCTTCTTTTTTTTGGTGCGTGCCAAATGGACACTTGGGGCGGGGGGTGGGGGGTGGTTTCGAATAATTTTTCAATTCCTTACACTGTAAAAATGACGTATCCTGGCCTTCCTTGTTATACAGAGCAATATTATTGGTGAAACGGCTATTGGCTTGAATGGTAGAAAGGCATTTATTGCCTTGAAGATGCACTCATAATTCTATGTTCAGGATAAATCGTTTAAATATCATACCTTCTTTATTTTCGAGGTCAAATAAGAGCTGCATACGGTTTCATCAGCTCCATGAGCTTTGATGTACACTGAATAACATTGGATTTACTCATTTTATTTAAGGTAAAGGGTTGTAAAGAGTGCATACGGGGTGAATCTGAACAAATTAATTAAATTGAACGTTACATTACATTGTTTAAATTCAGCCCATATAACTTGTTTCAACCACTCATCTTAAATAAAATGAGCAAATCCAATGTTTTTCCAGTGTACACGATCCATTCATATCACTTCAGGGCATTTATTGCCAATTTACTGTACACTGGTGCTGCTCATCAGTTTAAATGTGGTTAAGTTTGCGTTTGATTACGAATGTTAGACTTTGATTTAACGTCATAACCGGTCCCGCTCATGATCGTCGGGTCACTCCAGTGTTTAGGTCACTATTTTAATGGCTATATGCATACTGCAGTGGACAGATTTAGGGTTATATGATGTGTATTTACTTTGTGAAGACTGTTGGATTAATACTGGCGTACAGTTTTTCAACCTTCCTCTTAAGAAATGTTACTTAAATGTTAACTTAAATAGAAACTAATTGGCACAAATCCCCCGTCTACACAAAATCCAAATTTCTTGCACTGTGTGAAATGTATGTGGGAGATTAAAGCGATTAAATAAACCTTACAAGTCAAGCTAAAACTCTTCGTCTTTGTGTGTTTGTGTGCACGTGTCACATATGAACAATATCAATTGAGCAGCTGTGTTATATGGCTGTGTATTGGTACTGTGTTGGCTCAAGGCCGCCTTAGTGTCCCACCAGTGCTGATATACAGCCGTATCACACTGCTACGAGTGTCGTATTGCGTTTATACAACAGTTTGATGGCGTAATCGTGTATATAAAAAAGAAAATCAAACACAGAGTCTAAAAAATCCTTTTGTATGAGGAACTACTTCCACTATTCGTTCACATTTGCAGCTGACGTCAACAATAACAGTTGCTACGTCACAAATGTCACTGTCGAGCTAGTATTTGAATGATTCTCTAGTGTAATGTCTAAAATGATGACAAAACAGGTGATGCTCACACTTTAAGATTATAAGGCTGAACGGCATGAAAAGTCATCAGTCTACAAAGATTTCTCTGTTGCAATCGGGAGATCACAATAATTAACCCCCGAAAAAGCCAAAGCAAAGCAAACACTACCAGATTACTATGGTATAAATACAGCACTACTACATACAAAAGAGAGAGATCAACTTAGATTGTCACTTAGCTGTTTTATAATGATTTGATCAGCTGTAGTTTAAAATATGTAGTTTTTAATAACTCATTATGTGGTGTCTTTCACCATCTAGTGGATGGACAACGTCAACTATCATGACAGGCTGATGGTCAAAGACATGCTGAATCTCCAAAATTATGAATATTTAAAATAGACAATATCCTTATAAATAAACTGCCTAATTGCAATCTAAACAACTGCATAATTGCAATCCACACAACAACACGGAGAGAACATGCAGACTCCACTCAGAAATGCCAACTGGTCCAGCCGGGACTTGAACCAGTGACCATAATGGTTGAATTCATTGTTGGAAAAATTAGTACATTTTTCTACATTGATTTAATGTATCCTCAACAATGAGACGTGATTAAATTGTCAACGTTTATTCAGTGTGTATATTTCCAACATTAGGAAATAAATCAAGGAAGTAAATCATCAGCACTGGTTCAATGTGAGTATCATCAACTGACTTCATTCTGCATTGAATATTCAACCTCAACCAAAATGATGGTTCTGACAGAATTTTAACAGTGAATCAATGCCATTCTGCTATCTGATGAGTGACCCTGGTGTTTAGCTGGTTTTAGTAGTCCTAACAGCTGCTGAGACCGGCTAAAAAAGAGTGGTCAAGGCCGCTCTAAAACCAGATAAAGCCAGCCTGACCTGATTAAGCTACATGCTAGCGCTTTGTTTTCTTCAGCAGAGGTGGACCGGCGTGAGCTCATAAATTAAGAAGCAAATATAAAACAAACACAATAATAGCTATATGGCACACATGGCTGTTCGCATTCTTACTGACATAGTCAAGGACACACGTATTTTCACATCCCGTGCGCGGTAACCAAACACCGCACGTGTGCGGAAAATTGTTTTGTGGTTTTGTGTCCTTATGAAAAGCACACATCACATATTTAACTAAATTTTATACTTTAAATGCCAAGCCTAAAAACTGACTAAAGCTAAATCATGACATCAGTTCTGCTGCCTAAACTTAACTTTTCTGGTCATCTCTATGTTAAGAAGAGCTCAAATTAAGAAAAAAATATAAAACAAACAATAATAGCCATTTGGCACACATGGCTGTTCGCATTCTTACTGACATACTGAAGGACACATGTGTTTTCAAATCCCATGCAAGGTAATCGTACACCACCCGTGTGCGCAAAATTGTTATGCCGTTTCTGTCCTTATGAAAAGCACACATCACATTTAACCAAATTTTATACTTGAAATGCCAAGCCTAAAAACTGACTAAAGCTAGTCCTCTTATAAATCGTGACGTCAGTTCTGCTGCCTAAAATGTAGTTGAATCAAATGAACTTTTCTAGTCATCTCAACTTGCATCTATCAAACTCAAAATATTAAGTTACAACTTTGTGTAAACATCTATTTAATCAGTTGAAACCTGGTTAACTGATTAAAAAAATTGTCATAATATAATTTATTTTGGAATATATTCACGTTGAATAATACGTTTTCCTTGTTAATGTTTTGTTTTAGTCAGTAGTAGTGAATCGGCGTGAGCTCATAAATTAAGAAGCAAATATACAACAAACACAATAATAGCCATATGGCACACATGGCTGTTCGCATTCTTACTGACATACCGAAGGACATGTGTATTTTCACATCCCGTGCGCGGTAACCAAACACCTCACCTGTGCGGAAAGTTGTTTTGCGGTTTTGTGTCCATATAAAAAGCACGTCACATATTTTATACTTTAAATGACAAGCCTAAAAACTGACTAAAGTTTGTTCTCTCATAAATCATGGCATCAGTTCTGCTGCCTAAAATTTTGTTGAATCAAATGAACTTTTCTCGTCATCTCAACTTACATCTGTCAAACTCAAAATATTAAGTTACAACTTTGTATAGCTTAAAAATATATTTAATCAGTTGAAACCTACGTAAGTCCTAAGAGGCCATGCATTAAAATATTTTTTCTCTCTTATGTCGTGACCACGACTTAATTATCTCGTGATCTCGACATAACAACTCGTTTTCTCGTGATCAATCGACTTAATTTTCTCGTGATCTCGATATGACGAAAAGTTCTGCTTGATCTCAAACTTAACTGCACATCTCTTACCATTTCTCTGGTCAGCTGCAAACCATTTAAACAGCACCTTTCTAGCATCATTCTATAACCGTGCAGACGTCCCGGTCCTTCAGGCTGACTAGCAATGAAACTGATGATACTCTCAGGGTCACTTCGACGATAAAGGCGGAGAGCCGAACGCCTCCTTCTCAAGTGTCGGACACTGATATAGAAATTGTCAGTCACTGAAAGGCAGAGAACTATCTCAGTTTGACTCAGTCCCTGGTCAAAATAAAAGCGAATGCTTTCGTCCATGATGTTTCATAGGCGTTTGTTACGGAAGTCAGAATAAGCAGAACTTTCTGTTATGTCGAGATCTCGAGATAATTAAGTCGTGATCATGACATAACAAGAGAGAAAAAATATTGTAATGCATGGCCTCTTAGGACTTACGTAGAAACCTGATAAACTGATTTAAAAAAATAGCATTACGTAATTTTTACAGTATTCTCGCCTCGAGTATATGTAAAAGCGTTTTCTATAGTGTTTTGTTTAGATCAGCAGAGGTGGTGTGAGCTCATAAATTAAGAAGCAAATATAAAACGAACACTAATATCTTTATGGCACACATGGCTGTTGGCATTCTTCCTAACATACTGAAGGACACATGTATTTCCACATCCCGGTTGGGGTAACCGTACACCTGTCACGATAACCGTACACCACCACGTGCCCATACACTGTTATGCAGTTTTGTGTCCATATAAACAACACGCATCACATATTTAACTAAATACTCGCGTCGAGTTTTTATGTAAAGCATTTTCTATAAAGTTTTGTTTAGCTCAGCAGAGGTGGCTCAGTGTGAGCTCACGAATTAAGAAGCAAATATAAAACAAATAGCCAAGTGGCACACATTACTGCTTACATTCATCCTAACATACTGCAGTATTTCCACATCCCGGTCGCGGTAACTATACAAAGCCAGTGCGTATATTATGCAGTTTTCTGTCCTTATGAAAAGCACGTCACATATATAACTAAATTTTATACTTAAAATGCCAATAAATCATAACGTAATCATCAGTTCTGCTGCCTAAAATTTAGTTGGATCAAATTAACTTTTCTAGTCATCTCAACTTACATCTGTCAAACTCAAAATATTAAGTTACAACTTTGTATAACTTAAAAAACATCTATTTAATTAGTCGAAACCTGGTTAACTGATTTACAGTATACTCGCGTCAAATAAATTTCCTTGTTAATGTTTTGTTTTCTTCAGCAGAGGTGGTTTGGTGTGAGCTTATAAATTAAGAAGCAAATATAAAACAAGCACAATTATAGCCATATGGCACACATGACTGTTCACATTCTTACTGACTGAAGGACACACGTATTTTCACATCTCGATTGCAATGTGCCCATATACCATTATGCAGTTTTTTTTTTTTGACCTTATGAAAGCACACATCACATATTTAACTAAGCTTTTTACTTAAAATGGAAGCCTAAAAACTGACTAAAGCTTGTCCTCCTGATCATAGTGACAGTTCTTGCTGCCTAAAATGTAGTTGAATCAAATGAACTTTTCTAGTCATCTCAACTACATCGGTCAAACTCAAAATATTAAGTTACACCCTTTGTATAACTTTTAAAAAGTCTGTTTAATCAGTTTAACCTGATACTGATTAAACTAATCGTCAAGACGTCATTTATATTCGCGTCGTGTATATAAAGCCTTTTCTATAGCGCTCTGTTTTCCTCAGCAGAGGTAGTTCGGTGTGAGCTCATAAATTACGAAGGAAATATAAAACGAACACAATAACGGCCATATGGCACACATGGCTGTTTGCATTCCTCCTGACATACCGAAGGACACACGTATTTCCACATCCCGGACACGGTAACCGTACACCGCCCGTGCGCGCAACATACCGGGCTTTAACGGATGCTGGGCAGTCCATCGTGACAACCGGGACCAGGTGTAAAGCCTCAGAATAGAGTCCAGCACTAAACCCTCTAAGACTGGAGCCTGTTGTCAGTGAGTAAGCCTTCTATAAATCTGCACATACACACACTCTCTTACTGGAACTGACACACATAGTAGTTTAGTGGCTGCTGTATAAAGGTGCGTTTTGTCGCGGAGTTTAACGTAGTTTACAACAAGAGGGAAGCAAAACATGGGGCAGTGTGGTTCAAGGACGTCCGAATTTAACGAGTTCGCGTCACTTACAACTGTAAAGTTGTGCGAAAAGCGCATTTGGCAGGGGAAATGGCGACCGGACGCCGGTCAGAATGAAGCCGCCTCGGAGAGACGCCGGCGCGGCTGCAGCTGTCACGGAGACTGCCCTGGACTGGTTTTTGTGGCTGATACAACTGGCGGGGTGTGGATTGATAAAACCATCGCAAGGCAAAGGTGAAAGTGTGAAGCTAAGCTCTTTGATTTTCATCTTTCTTCCTGAAATACCGTCCGAGGATTACTAAATGATGAACCATTGTCATCCAGAGGAAGTTGTCAGTTCCAGCAGATTCCTGAAGTAATTTTTGTTCGGTTTTCGTTTGACAACATTTCTTTTTCATTTTTTCAAGACATTGTTTCTTTTAAGAGATGTTTTTAAGGCATCTATGCTTGTCATAACTCCAGGTCATAGTCATTCATGTGGTCAGCTGATGAACAATGAAGAGATCCATCATACTTTGGGTCACATGTCTCTTGAAAACCGTCTTAAGTTTGAACTTTCAATTGTTTTATTCTGTTTTATTTATTTGTTTATGTTTTATTTATTTTGCCTTTGTCAAAGTCATCACATTTTACTTGAAACAACGTTTTCTGTTTTCCTCCTTGTTGAACTTGACACAATATTCCATGAAAGTGATTTTGTTTTCTTTAATCGTGGAATATTCGACTCTACATTTCAACATGTACATTAATAGATGTGTTTTGTAGACATGGACACCCTTCCAGGCATTCTTAGCATATCATTAGGGAGGTGTCCTGTGATACTTTGACCCATTAATCATACAGAGCTATGATAAGCGAGTTATAATACATTACTGAGTAACGCAGGCACCCTCTAATGTAAACTCACATTTGCAAAGAGAAGGCTGTGAGAAGTGTTTGTGAGAACGTCTGACATTTCACAATGGGACATTCGGGATCCAGGCACAAACCCGAAGCACGGATACTCCTCCTAGGACTTGACAATGCTGGGAAATCCACTCTTCTGTACAAACTGAAATACGATGAGAACTTCCACACGGTTCCTACGATCGGATTCAACGTGGAGATGATCGAAGCCAAGAAGAACCGGGATAAAATCAGCCTGACCGTGTGGGACGTTGGAGGTCAGGCGAAGATGCGAGCGTTCTGGAAGAACTTTTACCAGGACACGGCTGGGATTGTGTTCGTCGTGGACTCGTCTGATATTAAACGTCTGGACGAGGCCAAGGGCGTCCTGGAGCAGTCCCTAAAAAGCGAGAACCTCAGGGGGCTCCCGGTGGTGGTTCTTGCCAACAAGCAGGATATTGCAGGAGCTGTGACGGTAACCGAGATCACAGAGCAGTTTAACTTGAGAAAGAGCTGCAGTGACCGAGACTGGTTCATTCAGCCGTGTTCGGCTCTGACCGGAGCGGGTCTGGTGGACGGTTTCAGACGAATGGCACACCTGGTGAAAATGACACCAGATGACAATAACATCAAAGAGACCGTCAAGTATATAAGAGCTAAATCTGTTATACAAAAGAAGTAGCGCTTGGGTCACTCATTAACCACTTTTATTGTAGGCTCAGTGCTGTCCTGACTACAGTGGGATGGTTCGTAATTACAGCATACGTGCAATCCTAGAGTGTTCAAAACATGCAATATGCTACCTTGACTTGCAAAATATTACTCAGTGATTGATTAATATGATGACCAAGGCTGAGTGGAATATAGTTTTGTAATGAAAAACGTCTCTATTTTACCAAAATAACATGTTTATCATGACTGTAAAGTACTGTTTAGGATCATGTGAATGGATTGAATGAGAAACCGAGGGTGTGTTCACACTTGACAGGTTTGGTTTTAGTGAATTGTTAGTGTTTCTATAGTTCATTTTAAGCAAAATATTGACCAACAGCAAACCCTGCACCACAAATCCAGTCTTAAGTTGGCAATAAAATGGGTCGAAATTATGGATTTAAGCCAAAATTGACTAGAATACTAGGTAAAGATTGTGTTCAGCTGTAAATATGTCAACATTTAATTATTGGTTAGTCATGTGCACTGCTGACCACTTCGTTTAGACCGATTTAAAGGTGGTTTGCTCAGTATTTAGAGTATTCTCTATGTCTTTACATAGTTGTCTTATCCTAACAATCCACCAATGGAAGGCTTATTTGTTCAGGTTATGGACATCAGTCAACATTCAAAGTGAATCAAAACTTGTCCCAGGACAAAATTGGGTGTTCAATAGTTTTAGGATCCACTTCTAATGTTTTTTTTTTTGTTTGTTTTTGTTTGCTTGGTTAAATTATCTTTACTATAAGTTGTAGTAAAGATTAAGATCTTTACTAATAGCAAAAATGCAAAACATTCTCATGAACGTACTCAAATCAGAACGTCAATTTCAAAACAATGCAAAAAGATACAATATTCAAATGACATTTTATGAGGGAAAACCTTACCTTAACTTTAACTTACCTTTCATATGAACAGGTTAGCAGCGTAGCAAAGAAATAACAATAATAACAACAACAATCCAAACTTAACACGTATTGTATATTGAAAGATGCAAATCTTTCTACTATTGTTAACATTTAAAGTAGCACTGAAAATTTAGAATAGTGACTGGAAATAAATCACAAATAACAATGAAACTGAAATATAAACACATACAAGTGCTATGAACGCAATAGCAAACAATACGAATAAACGTATGAGCGAAACAAAACCTGTGTACCGTTAATAGCACGAATCAAAGAGAGTCCAGAAGCCTTAACAAAACAAACGGAAAGATCTGAAACGTCAGTCTTCATAACAGCTGCATATGTCACTTTTATTTAAATAAACTCTTCACTTCTTTTCTTTGTAAAATCTCAACAAAACAAACGAAAACGAAACACTGAAATGATTGTTAGAGTCTTAATTTAAAACAAAACTCAACTTCTAACGTTGACCATATTTAAATGATAAAAAACGTATGACTGGCTTTGTGGTGCTGGGTAATACACGAGCACAACATAAACCAAAGAGATCTAGACAGAGCTTTCAAGATATAACCCTAAAAAGGTTATTTGTTTTTTTGGGGGGTCTAGATTAGTCCTGAATCCCTATAAGGTGCGAAATGTTTTCTTAAGTTAGAATTGATTAATTTATTTATTGAGATATGCTGTGAAATATGTTTTGTATTTTATTTATTTGACAATTTTGACTTTACCACACTTTACTTTTGTTGCTATAATCCACAAGGATGTTAATACAGCATATTATTGAAACTGTTTATTGTGCAGTTTTTACTTTATGGCACTCAGACAATGAAAATGATTTATTTTAAGGGGCTGTAAACTATTTTTGTAATGGATTAAGTGCACTCCGGAGTTGTTATTTTTGTCCTGTTCCTTTGCAAATAAATGTTTAAATAATGCTCTGAATACCAATAGAGCGAATCTCTACTGCAGTGTCAATGATGTTGTTACTATGGTATGCTGTCACTATGCTGTCACAGATACAAATTTATACGGTCTCGAATGTTCTTCATAATCAAACAGTAATTTGAATGACCTCATCTCTTAACATGATGTTGGTGAGTTGCATAACTTAAAGTATTTCTAATACTGCCATTACGCAGTTTTCTGTCGTTTTCTGCACACATTACATATTTAACTAGGCGGTTCATGCTGCTGTGGAAACCCTAGATTAATAAAGGGACTAAGCTGACAAGAAAATGAATGAATGAACATCAGTAGTGTAAAGTAACTAATTACAAATACTCAGATTACTGTAATGGAGTAGTTTTTCTCAGGAATTGTAATTCACTGAGTAGTTTTATAGATGTGTACTTTTACTTTCCCTTGAGTACATGTTTAGTGCAGTATCGGTACTTTTACTCCACTACTTTCCTTCAACCTGCAGTCACTACTTTATTTCTTTCTTGTCTATGGTCATTGTCTACAGTAGAAAAATCAGTCCTGTGATTCCTGTCCAATTAAATCACACATAGAAAGTAAATCACATCATATTGAACAACCTCAAGAGATGGGCGCTTTATAAATGCAGCAAACCTTTTGGAAACATTAAAAATGTCCAAGAAGATGTCCAAAATCTTCACACGCAATGATCCAGAGACTGTTTATAGACTGCATGTCACTGAAAATGATGGATGTCGACTGTATGATGACTGAAATCACCAAACAGCCTTAAACAATCACTAAATGGAACGAATGAAGAATGGAAGGAAGGGCCAAATAAAAGGAAGGACCGAACAAGGAATGGACGAAGGGACTGAAGAACCAAATAAATGAAGGATTCACGGAAGGACTGAACAAACTAAAGAAGGAACGTACGAATGAACAAAGGGCCTAATGAAGGAAGGAACAAAAATATGGAAGAAAGAATGAGCAAACAAATGAAGGGAGGAAAGAAGGAAGGACCAAACGAATGAAGGAAGAATTCAAGGAAGGACTGAACAAACTAAGGAAGGAACGAATGAACAAAAGGACCTAAGGAACAAAAATATGAACGAACGCACGAGTGAACAAAGGAAGGAGGGAACGAACGAGTGAACAAAGGAAGGAGGGAACGAACGAGTGAACGAAGGAAGGAGAGAACAAACGAATATTTGAAGGAAGGTTGAAAGGAACGAACGAAAATAGGAAGATGCCTAAATACACCACATGTTGTTTGTGCAGGGATGTGTAAAAGTAACATTCTGTAAACGCATCAACTTTTCTACAGTGTAATACTGACTACTCACTACTCTTGAGTACTTTTAAAAGGTCTTTTTACTCATACTTTGAGTAATATTTACTACAGATACTTTTACTCGCACTACATTTTTAGGCAAGTAATGGTACTTTTACTTGAGTATGGTTTTTCAGTACTCTTTCCACCACTGATGAACATGTTTAACTAAATTTTGACCTCTTAAGTCGACAGTTCTTGCTGCCTATATGTTAGTTGAGTTAAATTCACTTTTCTAGTCATCTGTACTCATGTCAAAGTAAATCTATTAAGTTATTTTGTATGTCTTGACAAATTCAATCAGCTGAAACCAGATTATCTGATTAAAATGGAAAAGTCAATGCACTAATTTCACCAACCCAGGCTCATTCTGAAAACATAGTCCTATGTACGTTTCTGGAGGCTGCGAAATATGCCCGGGCGGTACGTATTTTGCACTTTTTGTTTTTGTGAATCCACGAGAGGCCGCTGTGTACGCTTTTTGAGATCTCAAATTTCTCTTGCGAGTGCCACTTGTGCCTGCTCTTCTCGCTTATGGCCCGTTTCCACTGAGTGGAACGGTACGGTACGGTTCGGTACGCTTTTAAGGCCGTTTCCACTGTCTAAAAGCGTACCGAACCAAACCGTACCGTACCCCTTTTTGGTCACCCTTTCGAAAGGGTACCGAAACCCAGAAAGGGTGCCGTGAGGTGGAGCTACACGCGCAGCTGAACGCCATTGGCTTACAGAGATACGTCATTTGCTCGCGCAACAAGCAGAATGAAAACAAAGGACCCGCCATGTTTAATACACAGCCGAGAGACAATGCTCCGAAATAATATCAGCATATAATAACGAGCCATGGTTGACCCGAGCTTAAACAAACCTTGTCGTCTTCTTGAACGGCCACAAAGCCGAGAGAAGAGCAGATTCTTATGGGTTACGAGGCTATAAGCGCAAGCGTGAGGTTTCGCTTCTCTCTTGTGCTCGCGTGCGCGTCAATGTTTGAAATAACAAAGTTCTTAACCTGGACTATTATAAACTGGGAATGACGGAGTTACTCTCTAACGAGAGAATAATGACGGAGAGGCTACATGTACTGGTGAAGATTAAAGACAGATGAGAGGTTTGCACAGACGGGGCTCTATTTCGTATTGTTTTTAAACCTAAATAAGGCATACATGTCTGTTGTGTGTAGTTTTTCTGTAATTTGGTAACATCGGAGACTGTGTGGGGCTGTATGTGTTCATATGTGCTGCATTTATTTATTTATTTGATATAATCGCGGACCGTAGGCTATTTCGCATCATTGATCTGCAGTTATAATCAGATCATTTTCAGTCAGTAATGACATTTTTACACCAGTGTTTATGTGTATAATAAAGCATCTGTTTTGTGAGAAGTGCTTCTAGTATGATTTGTGAACGACCCATAAAGCTTTACTGTAGACATTTCCGAAAATGACGTCGACAAACTTTCTGTCGTACACCACGCCCACCTAAAAGTGTACCCTTTTGCAGTGGAAACGCAAGCCTGATAAAGGTGACCCGTACCGTACCGTACTGTACCACTCAGTGGAAACGGGCCATTAAACACACCAGAGGCCGCTGTTGACTGATTGACCCACCCTCCTCCTTCCCTAAACCCAACAAATTTTAGCGATTGACCCACCCACACACTTTCCTAAACCCAACCGACAATTTTCAAAAGCAATCCGGAAAAAAGAAAAGCTCTTGTCTCATTTTTTTGGGGGGTTATATATTTTTATTTTGCTTTTTCCAAAGTTAACAATACAGAACATCAAAACTGAGCAGCAAACAAAATAAAGTGTAACACACGCACAGTATATAAAAAAAAAGAAAGTATAAGTAAAATATAAAATAAAAAAAGGAGGAGATACAGTGTAAACCAATGGAGAAAAACTATTTTGTCAAATCAAATCATGTGGTACTGTTTAAATGTAATTCAAAAATGGATTCCAAATCTTTTTAAATAATTCACTCTTCCCTCTTAAAGAATATGTGATCTTCTCCAGTAGTATACACTTCTGAGATCCCAGCCTGATCTCACGAGAAAACGGAAGTATTTTACGTTTTGGCAGTTTAGTGGCTAATTCGTACAAATTCAGTCGTACGAAAATGTAAGATTTAAAAAAGGAGGCGTGGCACCTAACCCCACCCCTAAACACAACCGTCATTGGTTGATGAGCAAATCGTACTGAATTGTACGAATTTGATCGTTCGAATTCATACGAATTAGCCACTAAATGAAAAGTTACAAATTGCCGTGAAATAGCGGTGGAGATCCAGTCCAATTGGTACATCAGTGTCTGGTTTCCATTTTAAAGCAATGCATTTTTTAGCTCTCGTCTCATTTTTACCACGTTTTCAGATTTTACCACATTCTCACCCTGTTATTAACTGGTTTATTTTTATTTCTTGGATTCTGTTTTTGTCTTACCTGCTCTGGAACCGTTCTTCACCGGCTTCGAATCTCGTCGTGGTCAACTCCTCTCAAGTTCGCTGACAAACATGGCAAGCTAACGGGACAAACTGATTGCCACAGGAAAGTCGTCCACACGGAGGTAAGCGCGAAAAGGAACTGCTTCGTACTGCCCCGTAGCGTTCGTTTAAAAAACTAAACGCAGCACTTGAAACTACATAATGTGCAGCCTCCAGAAACGTACATAGGACTACGTTTTCAGAATGAGCCTGTGTTGCATTTCACCAAAGGAGATGTTTACAAGCTTTACTCGCAATACAATAGACTGGCCACGTATGCAGTTTAATCATGGCATAATGCATTCATTTTATTAAAAGGTCAAATTGACTAATGAACGATTATATTAAGACTAAATTCTGTACCTCATCAATAAAACTATGTTAAGCCGCAGTTACGATGGACTTTCCGCCTCATGGACTTCCATTCATACGCACTCGAATGCGTCAGACCGGAAACACAAGCTCATGCGACAAGTTTCGCAGTTGCAAAGTTCCAGTTTGGTGACCTCCGACCTGCAAAATTGCATCATGTGATTGCGTAAGACCAATCAAAGATCAAAATATGAGCTTTGGAAATGTAAAATATGAACCAATTGCACACTTTAAGCGTCTAATCATCTTGTTTAATCCTGCCCCTTTTTGCAGCACTATATGACTGAATTTTGCATGCTCAAACTCTAGTGTGACTGCAGCATCAGCTATAAAAGAAGTTAAAGGCACAAATAGACCTATATTATAATTAAATTCATTAAATCAGTTTGTAATATTATACTTAAAGGTACTTAAAGGCTATTTAAAAATAATAATAATAATTTTAAAAATAGGAATTTTTACTAAGCTGCCAACATCAGACCGCAGCTGCACATTAGATCAAGTTCAGTCTCCCAGATCAACACTTG
Source organism: Danio albolineatus (assembly GCA_903798035.1). Lineage (NCBI taxonomy): Eukaryota > Metazoa > Chordata > Actinopteri > Cypriniformes > Danionidae > Danio > Danio albolineatus. The sequence goes on along the minus strand of CAIGQQ010035826.1, from coordinate 5,866,652 downwards.
AGTAAAAGACATTTGCTTGTGCATAACACATAACTTGCATACAGCATTAATATTCTGGCTTTATCTGCAGAATATATGAAGCAAACTGTAAACTTGCCCTTAAGCTGCAGTCACACTTAACTATTTATCCCGTAGACTTTCATTCATAAGCAAGCAAATGCAGCAGATTAGAAACGAAGTTTGTGACAAGTGTCAGTTTGCTGCATTGCAAGGTTCAACCTTGGTGAACTCTGACCTGCAGGAGTCACGTCACGTCACCTGACTGCATGAGACCAAATCTGATCAAAACATGACCTTTCTGTACAAAGATTTCAAACAGGGACCAATTACTTTTGTCTAATCAATCCCACCCCATTTTGCAGTACCATACAACAAAATTTAGCAAGTTCAACCAGTTTAAGTGCATCCATGGCACTAATCCATTAAAGGGACACCATGCCATTATAATTGGATACACCATTTAGGTGGCATGTAAATCAGAGCTTTTTCAGAGAGAGAATTGTTTGAAAGAACTGATGAGTTTAAAAAAAAAAAAAACATAAAAAAAAAAAAACACTTTGCTACACTAGTTTGTGAAATGGATTCTTTCCACTAGGTTAAGTACAGTGGCTGAGAGAGAGGATAATGCACTGCAATTAATTAGAAGCACATGCCAAAAAAAAACAAAAAAAAAAAAAACACAATTAAGAAACGATCTTTTATCAATTGAACAGTAGCAAGTTGTCACAGACAAAACGCACACCAAATTGGTCAAAACACAAGAAACACGCAGCAAGTTGGTCAAAAGACAACGGAACGTTTCAAGAGAACCCAAAAACATGACGGACACAGCTGAAATAGACCCACTGTGACTTCAGTGAAGTAATTGATGGTCTTTAAAAGGTGTAATATCCTGATTACACAATTCTGTTGTAAATTATCAGCCAAATTAAATTACCTGAAAGGTTGTCATTAAATAAAATTGACTACATCGTCTCTCAGCTGAGTCCATCATGTTTTTGGGTCCTCTTGACACATTTCCGTTGTGTTTTGACCAACTTGCTGCGAGTTTCTTCCGTTGTGGTTTCTTTTGTTGGTTGGGTTGACCAATTTGCTGCACGTTTCTTCCATTGTGACAATTTGCAACAGGTGTGTTGTCAAATTGAAGATGTCTTAATTTGCTGGTGTTTGTTATTGCATGTGCTTTCTTAAATTGCAGCACGTTAACCTCTCTCGGCCACCGTACATAAGATTTCTAGTGCACAATTTGAATGTGTGCCTTTACTGACTGGCAAAAATAGAGTAACCAGGATTTTAAAGTAGCAAATATATTTCAGCCTCTTTAAAATAAAAAAAAAAAACTTGTACTTTGATGAGAACAGGATCTGTTGTGACCAAGACAAGTCGAGATATAAAACTTTATTTTTAGAAAAATATCAGAGTCACTTAACATTTCTCCATATGCTCATTTCTCCCAAGCAGGGGTGATCACTCAAACCCACTTCCCTCTTCTGAGGTGAAAAGGTCAGAAACATTAAACATGCTCTTCTGTAACAGACTGAAGCTTCTAAACCTTGGAGACGGTTCATCCTCCACAGGTCTCGTCTCAGTGAAGTTAAAGATCTCTGGCTCCTCTGCAAAAGATGCAGCAAAGACACTGTCCAAGCCAAACTGGGGGGCTTCAGTTGACTGGATACTGGTTTCTTGCTTTGAGTTCAGAAACAGAGGACCCAAGGTAGCGATCTTCATCCACTCTGTTTAAAACAGAAAGGCATTCAAGTACCAGAAAACATGAAACAGAAGATGAACGGTACAAGTTGTGCAAACCTCTCTTGCTCGAGTCAGTTCCTCTCTTTGACAGACCAAAGGCAGGTGACTTGGACTGTATGGGAGCTCTAAAAGGTTCCATTGACTGACCAGGTCTTACATGAAAGAAACCAGCAGGCCCTGGTTTGGGGGCCAGATTAGGATGCTTGACTGGAGGGCTCAGTGCCATGTGGAAAAGCTGCTCTGGCTCAGACACAACTGGTTTGGACGGCTCACAGGTGTTGCATACCGCATCATTTCCATCCACTGACTGCCACCTACAAAGTGCACATGGGTCTTTCAATTAAGAGAGCAAACGAAGAGTAAACTACAATCGATTAGCATTACCTTTGGTTGATGAAAGAACAAGCCCGATTATCAGCGTTCAGAGAATATGCAGCAGGGATGGCCTTCATGTGACAATGAATGTACACCTGTTTGATAAACCAGGAGACAACTGGAGATTAAATTTACAAAATTGGGCTCAAAGTTCCAAAACTGCATGACGGAGCAACGATTTTGTGAAAAGGGTTTGACTCGCGCCAAAACAGAGGCCATCACTCCACTGAATACAAGTTTAGAACATGTGAAAAGTACAGAATAGACTAAATTAAAATGGTTATAAAAATTATGCACTGGAAAACTAAGATGCAGCAAGCTTAAAAGAAACTTTCAAGCCATAAAAATTACCTCCTCTAGAAGGGATAGGAACAGTAAATAAATCTTAAACTGAAATTTAACTTTACTGTAAAAACTTAATTGAAGGGTTTCCCTTTCCAAACGAGGCAAGCACAAGCCATTCAAAGCCACCAGAGTGGGATTACTGAGCATTATAGAAAGATTACAGAGCAAGGCACTGAACTTCCAGATTAATCTACTCATTCCCATAAGTTAGTCTACAAATAAATCCATTACATCTAAAGAATCGTCAAGTACACTAGGTGACCAACTGTAGTGGCAATTGGCAAAAAAACTTCTGAACACCTAGGAGCACAAACTGTGACTTTTGCATTTTTATTGCCCTTCTAAAATTGTACTTGGTATATAATTAAATTAAAAAAAAAAAAAAAAAAAACACCATGGGGTTTTCCCCTTCCAAACGAGGCAAGCACAAGCCATTCAAAGCCACCAGAGTGCTCTTTTCTCTATAAAGAAATGCAAAACTTGTAATCCATCACTCAATTCATGTGACACTCAATACACATTAGCTTAAGGAAAAAAAATTTTGGGGTAAGTTAAACGAAAGTTTCTCACCAAATTGCCCGTAAGCTTGTGAAACCTGAAGGCATCCAGTTGTAGGTTTAGACGACTTCCGTCGCTCCTCTGCAAGAACCTTGAGTTAGAGTTTGGACTCCTGCTATCTGCAAGACATCTGAGAAGCAGACCTCAAGATTAGAGCAGAGTTAAAGCTCAACGCTGAATTGAAGTTTGCAAACCAACGGATATCACCAACATGGGTATAGTAAGATTACAGAGCAAGGCACTGAACTTCCAGATTAATCTACTCATTCCCATAAGTTAGTCTACAGATAAATCCATTACATCTCTAAAGAATCATCATCAAGTACACTAGGTGACTAACTGTAGCGGCAATTGGCAAAATAACTTCTGAACACCTAGGAGCACAAACTGTGTGACTTTTGCATTTTTATTCCCTTCTAAAACTGTACTTGTTTATATTAAAAAATAAAAAATAAACTACTACTACTACTACCATCATCATCATCATCATCATCATCTCCCCATTTCAAGCACTGCCTTATTAATCTAATTTCACAAAAACGGCAAAGCCAGAGTTAAACTCACCCGTGATGCTCTATAAAGGAGTATTTGACTTCACTAGCATCCACATCAGGAGTTGGTGTAGCCACACACCAGTCGATAAAGACAAGCAGAGGCAGGTGATAGGCCAGCCTAACAGACGCTTGAAGGTGGATCTCCTCTCCAAGGAAGAAAACATTTGAGCCCCTTTCATACTGCCAGTCATCTAGGAAGGAAAACAAATAAATAGAAAACCCAAGCAAAAGACTCCATTAACACTGAAGTGGAATTTGGCACAATACTGTACCGGTCATCAGCCGAAGATGAAAGTCCAGATAATCTGTGGCCGAAACAGTGGAATCAAATGGAACCCAAGCAGGTACCACTGCTGCACTGTCAACACTGTACCGCCTGATATGGATTTAAAGTGGGGAGGAAAAAATAAATAAAATACATTAATATCTCAAACCACTGATGAAATGGTGTTCTGTTAGTTACCTCTGGTATTGGCACTGAACAGGTATGGCTACACCATCTGTGTAAATTACACCATCAGGAGAGGGTAGAGGAGAATAGACAACAACATTGGAATACAACAGAGAGTCTCCAGTTACCTGTGAGAAAACAAAACCCCAGATTAGCTTGTAACGCAGTTGAAATTAGCATCATGTTCAGTTCTCTATAGCTCCACCAAGCTGTTGTATAGCTATGTAGTTTTCCCTTATATGCTCTAAACACTAAGAGCTAGTCAGAACTTACATGACCAAAACAGGCAGGTTATTGGACACCAATGTGCAAGATGTCTGACAAGCTTGTCAATGGTTATTGGTAACATACCAGAGAATTGCACCTTTTAACTAGAAGGTCATATACAATCTAATGAATAGTTGTTCATTGTTGATTAGCCAAGTTTGAACATTCCTGGCATTATATACAAGTTATTCATTTTAATAGACATTGTTAGCCCTCCTGTGAAAGCTTTGTAAAATGTAATCCACTAGGATGTGACCGCAGCCACAGGACTACGGTGCCAGTGCGCTCACCACACACCAGCTATAGGTGTAGTGGAGAGACCGTAATCCAGCCAATTCAGTGGATGGGGAGGACAGGGAAGTCATGATGGGCAAGGGCCAATCGAGAAAATTTGGCCAGGACAGGGAGTAGATCAACACCTAAATAGGCCTGTTACGATATCTATTTTTTGTTGTACGATATATTGCACCAAAACATTACAATACACGATATTAGTCATTTTAAGACCATTTTAGGCCACTCAATGCCAGAATGGCAATATAATAGCATCATAACGAAAGTACACTCTTCAAAAGAACACATATTTTGTTAATAATATTCTATAATTTAAGGATCAAGCAACGGAATCAGAATATGAAAACGCATGTCCAAAATAAATAATAAATATTTAAATTAAAATGCAAGGTAGTGTAACAGACTGCAATCTCTGACAACTGAAAATAGATCTGAGAGCAGACACCCACATCAAAATATACTTTAATATAAATACTGACACTGACGCCTCCAATAGAGATATAGGAGATTGGGCAATCAGCTAAAATGTGTCAAGAATTGGTTTACGTGTGGGCGATATTGAATCACCAAAAATTGAGGTCATGACCATGTATTGTGCAAGTCGATATATTGATTGTGACAGGCCTACACTTAAACTTATCTGGCCACCATAATAAATTTATGAAATTAGTTACATGATTAACTAGGTTAGTTAGGCAAGTCAGTGGACAGTGTTCTGACCTGCAGCCAAACAATAACCTTATAAGTGGGAAAATATTGACTTTCAGTGCTAAACTAAAGATTCTCCAGGAGGAAATCCTGTTCTCTTCACTACTTTTATTAAAATTTGTATTTATATAAAAATAAAAAATAAAAAAAATAAAATAAAAAAAAAAAACACACCCCTCAACCATACTATAGTAAACTACCTGAAGTGAACTAATACTGTAGGGCAGGGGTCACCAATCTCAGTCCTGGAGGGCCGGTGTCCCTGCAGGGTTTAGCTCCAACTTGCCTCAACACACCTGCCTGGACGTTTCTAGTATACCTTGTGACCTTGATTAGCTTGTCCAGGCGTGTTTAAAGCTAAACTCTGCAAGACACCAGCCCTCCAGGAACAACTCTGGTGACCCCTGCTGTAAGGTATATTATACCACAACTTACTGCAGTAAAATAGAAGTACACTATAGCATTTGATCGTTTCACAATAGTTGATACTATAAAATGTACTGTAGTTCTTTAAATAATAACCATCTTTACTACAACTTACCTAATAATAAAATATAAAACTTTAAGTGAGTTAAGTAAAACCTACAAAAGCACTTGAAATTTAAATAGGCTTTACATACTTTTTAAAAGAGAACACCTTAAAACCAATTCAAAAGTTACATCCAAGCAGTCACATCCAAGCCAATTCAAAAAAGGCAAACAAATCAGACTCTTAAGTCTTACAGGTAGTAATTGACCTAGTGGGCTAACCTGCATTAATAGGCTAGTTCATCTTACTTAATCTGCAGTAAAAAGTACAGTATTTCACTAAGTCAATACCACAATATGCTGTAGCATTCTTTAAAGCAAGGGTGCCCAAACTTTTTTAAAAGGACAAAAAAAAAAAAAAAAAAACACTTTGAGGGCTGTGGGCCAAATTTGCCATGTAGAACTTCCGAATTTATTAGCTAATATTTTAAAATAACTAGAAAACGGTGCTTTAAAACATATTGATGCGATATCATTGTTAATGTCTTTTAAAAATCAACTTGTTATAACAACAATCCCACTTATAACACAATGATGATCAATGCGAAACACTAGTTGAGCTGCTCCTGCCCTTGATTTGCTTGCTGAGGTCTTGTGCTCGGTGAAGTGGCAGTATTTACATTTTTAAAGTCTGATTCATTTGCAATCATTTAAGTTTTATTAGGCTTTTTGTATCGCCTCAATTAAACAAAGAAACAGTTTACGTTAAATTGGAAATGACGATCTCGGTCATAGGCATTCTCCCCAATCAACTCCCTATCTAAAAAAGAAGGAGAAAGATAGGATTTGGGGGGGAAGGGGGGGGGGGGGGGCAAACCATAGGTTACCAGGGGCCAGATTTGGGCACCTCAGCTTTAAATGTTATAAATACTTAAGTAAAAATCAAAAGAAAGTACTATTAACATACCATGTTCCATGCTAATAGTTCTCTTTAACGAGCCTAATAAAGTACGTTCACAGAATAGTAGGACTCAAACGCCAGAAATTTAAACTGGATACTTGTTTTCTGAAAAGAGAACCCAAAGCCACACACACCTCTCAGGTGTTGTGAAGAGGTAGTCAGTGGTCCCTAGTAGGCTTTCAGTATGAACTTCAGATAGTTAAAAACAGTTAATGTGGGCTTACTGATAGTTGTGTTCCGCAGTCCTGGAGTGAAGCCAGTATAGTGAGCAGTGCTGGTCCTGTTGGCACAACCCCACATGTTGGAGACGCTGCGGGCCCAAGCCACAGCTCCTCGGCAAACACCGGCACACCGCCCGTTAACAGATCAGTGTTTATCACGACCTCTATCGCCTCCGCACGGCAGTACACAGTCACCGCTCGCGGAGGAACCGGGTCAGTTAATGGCGTCTGAATCTGCGGAATCGCCGCCTGAAACTGAGTGCTCAACAGCTGCTGGCTCACAGAAGAGCCTCGGTGATGGTGTGGACCATGGTGAACGCGAATGTAACATTCAGCGAGGAGAAAGACCGAAATAAACCACGCTAATGTGTTACTGAGCCCCATATCGCCTGCTGACTTGTTAAACCGCAAATACAGTCTGCTATCGCCCATACAAACGAAGCCCATGCTCGCTGCTTTTAACGGGTATTAATGAAAACGTCTGATCACCCGCACCTGATTTCTACTCATTAAGGCTAGTTAGCTTGCGTGTACGTAGTGATGATGATGATGATGATGATGATGACACACACATGTGCTGAGATTGGTGATGATGGGATTTATGAATATATGACTTTGGATGTCTTGTTTTAATGAAAAAAAAGTACATAAATAGAAAGAAGACTATTAAAATTAATGAAATAATCAGTTAAAAGAAGTGCGTTTAGGATGATTAGGATGCATGAGTCGGTTTTAAACATTTCAATTACAACTCATACAACGTCCAGGTTGGATTTCCAGGTTTTTAAAGGCCATGCACCCCTAAATGACTATATTGATCGAGGGATCTCATGGAAAAGCCATCCATTATAGACATTAATATCACAAATAGGTCCAAAATGTAATTTGGAAAATATTTATTTTATATTAGGTAATATTGATTAATAAAGGG
>CAIGQQ010035826.1:5846059-5848025 GCA_903798035.1 Danio albolineatus | reverse complement strand
ATATATATATATATATATATATATATAATCAAGAGACAAATACTCCTGTCATTACCATGGTCATAACTCTTGAATAATAATGCGGAGTAATCAGTCGAGGTTGTTGGGCCAGCCTTATCAATATTCATACGCGATTCATAGGAGAGTCGAGTGATCAGCATCAGATAATTGTATGCCATAAAATTAAATTGTAACTTTACAACACACTGGTTAATGGCTAGAATGTGGTTAAAACATTTCAATATTTCTCGATTAGCCTACGCTGTCGTGCGTATAACAAAACAGGAATTATTATGGAAACAGGAGGCCAATAAGACAGTTGTTTTAATAAGATTGGTTTGCCTTGTTTCAACACCACGACTGATTGGTAGAGTTTTAAAAACAATTTCCCCTCAGCAACCTTTGATGCGATTTCCTATTAAAACACGGGGTTTTACCTCAGTAATTTCTTTTGATTCGTGATCACGAAGCTGTTGCAGTTTTTGCTACATATTTGCTTTATTATATTGACTGCATCAACGTCTTCACTATGTTTTTCTACCCGACGGTGCTCAATCATCGGACTGGGCGTTTTGCCACGATATGGTAAGTTCTTGTTTCTGACACTGACAAGAGGTATATATTCACTGTATGACTAGGCCTGTCACAATAATCAATATATCGACATATCACACAACACGTGGACATGACCTCAATCATTTTTGGTGAAGTAATATACATCGTCCATAGTACTCCATACACAAAAAACAATTCTAGCAACATTTTAGCCGATTGTGCAACATCTCTATCTCGACAGGAGGTGTCAGTACACTCTCAGAAAAAAAGGTACACGATGGTACAAATAATGTTCCTTGAGGAACAGTTTTGTACCTTTGTAAAAATTGTACCTTATTTGGTACTGAAAAGACCTCATGATACTATTCTGTGCCTTTTATGGTACAACTGAAATGAAGGTACACCGTTGTTCTCACATAAAAGGTACAAAAGTGTTGAACAACTCCTTCTTTATTACAGTATCTATGAAAATAAATATGACTGGAAAGGCAAAGCGATTTTTATGAATAATTTCCATATTAAAACAAGAATCATCATTTTAAAGTATGTTTAAAGATACTTATAAACATAGATTTTTAGTCCTATAATACAATAATACAAAACAACTGGTAAAACTTAAAACTATAGGTATTGTAAACTAAACATTTAAGGCATTTTAATAAATGTTTGGTAAGCATATTTGACACTGTTAAGGTACAAAGTGTCTTGTCACTGTGGTGTTACCTTTCACAAAGTATACAATATTGTATCTGCAGGTTTCCCATGGTACAAATCATGACCTTAAAAGGTACAAATTTGTTTCTTTTCTTAAGGTACAATTCTGTCCCATAAAAAGGTACTGCCCCAGTGACAAGGGTTTGTACCTTCTTTGGTACAACATTGTACCATTTTTCTGAGAGTTTATGGTTAAAAGAAAACACTATAGTATTTACTATAAATTACTATAGTATATTAGCATGTGGATGCCCAGGTAGCAATGAATTCTGGTCCAGATTTGGCATAAAGCTGGCACAGTAGGCATTCATCCGGCACTGGCATACAGCATGTGGGCCAAACATAGTCCAGGTCTTTAAGGCGGCAGACAAGACATGGGCCAGATGTCAAATATAGTATGTGGCCCACTGATGTTCAAAATTGATCTGTGGGCCATGTAAGTTTGGCCTATCTTGACCCACATTTAAAATCCTTTAAAATGTTTTTTTGAGTAAAGAAATATTTCAAAACACAGTAATTTCCATCTTCCTGTTTGCATCCACTAATGCCTTCATTTTAATCAAGAAAACAATCAAGATTTAATTATTTGAATTATTAATGTATTCTTTCCTCTATGTTGCAACTTTAACCAACATAGCATAATTTCTCTGGCCCACACAATCAGCTTTTACTTGGCCCACATGCCGCAGTGAATTAT
>CAIGQQ010035826.1:5801059-5841059 GCA_903798035.1 Danio albolineatus | reverse complement strand
ACTTGAAGCGTATAATAAGTGGCATTCATGCTAACTCAGCTTTCTCCTTCCTCTCAGGCAGAGTCACATGATCCCAGATGCTGTTGCATTATTTGATGAAACCGAGGGTGCGAGAGATCCGTTCTTTGGGATCATGGAGTACGGCCTGCCAAGTCCAAGCAGCTTAATACAGGTGCATGTTACTTAGAATTTCAAAGAAGCACTGAGGTTTTTGTTTGTGCACTGCCCTTCTAAAGTTCAGGATGAATGACAGTAACACTTTATTTTGATGGTCCATTTGAGTATTAGTAGACTGTCTGCTTAAAATCTGTTGATACTGACAATTAACACACATTTAACTGACTATAATGGCCCGTTTCCACTAAGTGGTACGGTACAGTTCAGTACGCTTTTAAGACCGTTTCCACTATCTAAAAGCGTACTGAAACGAAGCGTACCGTACCACTTTTTGGTCTCCTTTTGCAAAAGGTACCAAGGGTACCAAAGGGTGACCAAAAGGCGGACCTAGACGCGCAGCTGAACGCTATTGGTTTACAGAGATACGCCATTTGTTCGCGCAACAAGCCAGAATGAAAACAAAGGACCCGCCATGTTTAATACACAGCCGAGAGACAAAAGACTGAAATAATATAAACATATAACAACGAGCCATGGTTGACCCGAGCTCAAACAAACCTTGTCGTCGTCTTGAACAGCCACAAAGCCAAGAAGAAGAAGAGCAGATTCTCCCCTGTGCCCCGTAGTTTTTTACGAGCCCGTCTGAAGAGCGAGCGCTCTCGCTTTCTCACTTGCGACCGTGTGCGCGTCAATATTTGAAACAACAAACTTCTTGAGCTGATGATAATAACGTGCGCTTGATTATTGACGTGCTTTTGAAACCCGATCCTTTCAGAAACAGACAAACGTGAGACTGACGCGTTCAAAAACAAAGGAGAAGCCGGAAAAAACTAATTATTTTTTCAGCAAACATAAACAAACTGCTACGTTCAACCATTATCATCACCTTCTAGACTATTATGAACTTGAAATGACGAAATTACTCTCTAACAGAGGCTAAATGTGCTGGTGAAGATTAAAGACACATATGAGAGATTTACACTGACTGTGGGCTATATTTCGTGTTGTTTTTGAACCTAAATAAGGACTAAATGTCTGCTGTGTGTAGTTTTTCTGTAATTGGTATCATATTGGAGACTGTAAGGGGCTGTATGGCATTTATAAACATACAAATTAACTATTAGTATAGGCCTGAATAATAAGATACGTGAATGTTGATTTGAATTAATGATTTACTTACGCATTCTGAATGATCTTAAAATAGCACCAACTATTCTTAATTAACTGGTTTGTAAATTATGCAATACTTCATTTAGTAATTAAAAATCAATCAGTCGCAAATTATGAAAGTACAATTATTAAGCACATTACATATAAGTTAAGAACAGAGCATTTGTAGCTGCAGTTATAAACTGCTTACTAATGTTTATTAATGTAGAGTTAACGCTTAACAGATAATGAATTCACCATGTGATAATGCTTAATAAATTACTCAATGTGTAGTTATTATAAAGTGTTCCCAAATATTCCTATTAAATACTTTTTATATAGTTAAATGTGCTGACAACAAAATCACTCAAATATTATCAATGGAAATCAGATTTATTAACCCATGGAGCTTTGGATTTGGAGTCACGCTCAAAATTATTATTATATTATATTATTATATTACTAGATATTAGTATTCAGCTTAAAGTGACATTTAAAGGTTTATCTAGGTTAATTAGGTAAGTTATGGGAATTAGGCTGGTCATTGTAATATGATGGTTTGTTTTGTAGACAATCAAAAAATATTTTGCGTTACAAGGCTAAAAATAATGACCTTAAAATGGTTTTTAAAAAAAATTAAAAACTGCTTTTATTCTTTTCGAAATAAAACAATTAAGACTTTCTCCAGAAGAAAAAATACTAAAGGGAAATACTGTGAAAAATTCCTTGCTCTGTTAAACATCATTTGGGAAATATTTGAAAAAGAAATCACAGGAGGGCAAATAACTTTGACTTCAACTATGTAAAACACTGTTCTAGTGTTTTAGATTAGGTTTTACATATTGTGCCTTTAAAGAAGGGTTTTTGCTAGTCATGTGTAGTCTAACCTCATACACTGTGGCTCAGAGACGGGAAAAGGTTTTACCAGAGTCTGTCCCGCCTGCTAGAGAGCCATCGCCACGTTCAGATGGTGAGTACTTCCCAGTTCACACTAAAATATGAACAAAGAAATGAAAAGTTCAGATGCAAAGCCCTCTAAATGCCATCTAAAATGTTCTTCTAAAATTAGCATTTTTCTTAGTCTCCTATATTTATGATCAGTTATTTTACTATAAAGGCAATAATAAAACATATTCATTGGCATAAAAGTGAAATAACTGGTCATAAACACAGCATCCTGAAAAAATACTTATTTTAGAAGATCATTTCAGACAGCACATATGCACATTTTTGTACATACTTTAAAGCTTCTTAACTGTCTGCAGGCATCACGGCGAGCCAGGAGTCCATCACTCTGACAGAACCAGAGCCAATGATCATGCCTGAGCCAGAGGTACATCCAATCCAGGCTCATTATGGATATGTACCCCTGTATAGTTTTCTGGAGAGTGCAAAATACATCCCAGGCAGTACTTTTTTTTTCTTTCAATTTTTGTTTTCGTGAATCCACCAGAGGCCGCTGTATATGCTTTTTCAAATCTCAAGTTTCTCTCACGAGGGCCCTTCGCTCCTGCAGTTCTCACATAAGTCCACCAGAGGCTGCTGTCGAATGACTGACTGACTGACTGATCCCCTTACCCTCGATAGTGTTTTCAAAAGCACTGATTGACTAGCGCCCACCCCCTTCCCTTAACCCAACCAACAGTGTTTTCCAACCCAGGCACATTCTGAGAACGTAGTCCTTAGTACGTTTCTGGAGGCCGCGGAATACGTCCCGTCAGGTACGACTTTTTGCACTTTTTCTTTTCGCAAATCCACGAGAGGCCACGGCAGATGCTTTTTGAGATCTCAAATGTCTCTCGCGAGTGCCGTTCACGCCTGCTGTTCTCACTTAAACCCACCAGAGGCCGCTGTCGGCTGACTGTTTGCCTGACTGAATGACTGACTGACTGACCATCCAATCGACTGACCCACCCTTCCCTAAACCCAACCAAAATTTTATCGATTGACCCACCCACACACTTCCCTAAACCCAACCAACAACTTTCAAAAAAGCAATCCAGAATAAAACATTTTTACCACATTTTCAGATTTTACCACATTCTCACCCTGTTATTTACTGGTTTATTTTCATTATTTGGATTCTGTTTTTGTCTTACCTGCTTTCTGAAAGCCCTCTTCACCAGACTCGAACCCCGTCATCATGGTCAACTCCTCTCTGCGTCTTGAGTCCGCCGACGAAAACGGCAAGCTAACGGGACAAACTGGTTGCAGCGGTAGAGTCGTCCACGAGGCGAGCGGTCGGCTGGTTAAAAAAAAACGGCGTCCGCCCCGTAGCGTTCGTTTAAAAAATGAAACGCAGCCATACGTACCTCTGACCCCGTAATGTGCGGTCTCCAGAAACGTTTGTGGGACTACGTTTTCACAATGAGCCTGGGTTGGTGTTTTCAAAAGCAATCAAGGAAAACAAAAGCCTGACTTTTACCACATTTTCAGATCTTACCAGGTTCTCGCCTTGTTATTTACTTGTTTATTTAAATTTTTGCCTTTTATTTGACCTGCATTCTGAAACCGTTCTTCGCCGGACTCAAACCCCATTATTAACTCCACTCTGTGACTTAAGTCCGCTGACGAACGCGGCAAGCCACTGGACAAACCGCTAACAGCAGAAAAGCCGTCCACACGGAGGTAACCGGTCAGGTGGGAGCGTGAACAGCAACTGAAGCCGTCATCAATGTCATACCGGCCTATATCGTTCATTTAAAAGACAAAATGCAGCCATATGTACCTCTAGCTACATAATTCGCGCTCTCCAGAAATGTATACAGGGCTACTTATTCACAATGAGCCTTTATTGTGTACATCTGTCCATCCGTCCATTTCTCCATTATTACTGGAAATTCAGTTGTGCATCCAGATCTCTGTCTGTCTGTCCTGACAGTTTCAGTTTGAAGGAGCAGATCTGCTGGAGGCCAATATAATCGAACTACTGCTGGAGCAGCCAGACCACTTTCTTGAGCGTGAGTAATGGCGACGTGCTGGTTTCACTCAAACCTGTAATCACAGGCTGCAATTATCCAGGTGCTGGATAAAGATACAGCTTATGCTCGCTCAAACCACTCACATAAAATATCATATTAAGAATATTTAGCTCATTTTTTTCTTGAAAAATATTCTGAATGTTCTCTTTTTAATGTTTTAAAGGGGACCTATTATGTAAAAAATACTTTTAAATGAGGTTTAAACACAGTTGTGTGGCAACAGTGTGTGAATATAACCAGCCTCTAATGGTAAAAATACTCAATTCTATAGTTTTATAATCACACTTGATAAAAACAGTCTGTAGAAACACTTTGATTGACATACGTGTCAGAAGAGGGGGAAAGCCCCGCCCACTAGTGATGATTTCTCGCTCATTAGCGTAGACAGCCCTGAGTAAGAAGCATTTAACTGCCATTAGGGCTCATTCAGAAAAAAATACACCTGACATAGCGCACAGGAATGGGTTTTTAAAAATTCGCATACGATATTATGAACGGGATGTAATAACGACAATATTGGACCAATTAGAAATAGGAAAACAGTATGTTATGTAAAGCACTTGAAGATGCATCACATAACTCATGATATCTGGACAAAGCCACAACGAGTGTCTCATCCGCCATGATATAATAGTAAATAAAAACAGTTCTACTTTTTTAACAATTTTCTACTATAAACAAAAGCTTTCTGAGCTCTTCTGATTGGTTCACTGCTTTTTGTAGCTGACAGTGACAAGCTGTGCTGCGTGTGAAAGTTTCAACGTGATACGGCGTCTAAAAGAGTAGCACTTACAGGTGCGGTGCTTCAAAAGATGCAAGGTGCAAGTGTAACAGTCAACCACCTCCGCCAAGCTTGTGTTTACATTGGAAAACAAAAGAAAAGTAGCACGTCGAAGATGAAAAACATATCCTGTGTGAACAGCCTGTTAGAGTTTTAGCACCATTACTGATGAAGATAAAGTCACGACTAAGAGACATTCTATATGTGGAGCTTTCAGATAGAAAGACTACCTTCTTCTCAGTCATTTATTCAGTTTTTCACAGAGCATTAGTTCTGTTTTGAAACTGCCACTATGCTGACACATAGGCCTTTGTAGCTCCGCCCTCTTTAGAATAGAGCACAATCTCATTTGAATTTAAAGCGACACTCACCAAAACGCCACAATTTGGATCAAAGTCTTAAAAGGTCAGTTTCAAAGACTTATACAAATATATTAATGTAAAATATTTATAATATCATAAATTCTTTTCATCCTACAATATTTTATTAGCTTACTTATAGATTTAATGCGGTTTAGAACAGCAGTTCCCAACAGAGGGGTCCCGGCCCACAAGGTGGCCTCAGCGAGTCACATCATATTTTTAACATTTTTAGCAGTGTTCAATTAGGAGAACGATCATGTTTCTTTAGTTCATTTTGTCTCCTGGCTGACCAAAAAATGGACAAATTTGTAATTCATACTTCTCAAAAAAAGAAAAAGAGAAAAGAGTTTTACTGATTCGCCTTCCGCAGATAATAGGAAGGCCCAAGCATACTGGACCCAGTTGAGGAAGCTTTAAACATTTCGGGTCACAACACTAGCAATACTGGAAATACGAAATGCAGGAAATACTAAGATAGTTACCTGAACTATGGTTTATTCCTTTTTCTCGAAGCAAAGCGTCCCTGACCCGGCCACAGTGCATTATCTATCTCTCAGCAGCTAGTTCTCTGCAACTCTCACATGGTCACACACTGAAGCTAAGCAGGGCTGCGCCCAGTCAGTACCTGGATGGGAGACTACATGGGAAAGCTAGGTTGCTAGGAAGTGGTGTTATTGAGGCCAACAGGGGCGCTCAACCTGCGGTCTGTGTGGGTCCTAACACCCCAGTATAGTGAAGGGGACTCTATACTGCTCAGTGAGAGCCGTCTTTCGGATGAGATGTTAAACCGAGGTCCTGACTCTCTGTGGTCATTAAAAATCCCAAGATGTTCTTCGAAAAAGAGTAGGGGTTTAACCCCCGCAATTTGACCAGATCTGCCTACCATAGCCTCCAAACCATTCCCATATCATAATTGACTTAATCACTCTGTCTTGTTGTGTAAAGCGATTTGAGTGTCTAGAAAAGCGCTATATAAATGAAAGAAATTATTATTAATATTATTGTTATTATCTGCGCCAAAGTTCCTGCTATTAAATGCATGAGGCTGTCCAAATCAATATGACATTTGCAGACGATTCATTCCCAATACCGCAAGGTGTACCCTATACAAATGGCCTACTGATGTTTTGCTTTTATATTTTATATTAGGCTATTATTTGTACATAAACATACATATACTGTAGATATAGTAATAAGCATACTGTTGGTAACACTTTATTTTGATGGTCCATTTGAGTATTAGTAGACTGTCTACTTAATATCTGTTGATACTGACATTCAACAGACATTTAACTGACTATAAGAAACTTTGCAAGTACATGTCAATTTACACTAACCCTACCCCTAACCCAAACCCCAACCCTAACCAAACAGTCTACTTATAATCTGATGAGAATTAGTTGCAATGTAACTTAAATTCAACAAACGTACCATCAAAATAAAGTGTGACCCCTTTTTTGTCATACGTACTGCAAACTTATATGAGCGATAATGTTATTAAATGTTGAGGGGGGCCTTACAATATTTTCCACGGGAAAAGGATGGCTGCGTCCGAAACCGCATACTTCCATACTATACAGTACGCTAAAATCAGTATGCGTGCCGAGTAGTATGTCCGAATTCATAGAATTCGAAAATCAGTATGCGAGAAGTACCCGGATGACTTACTACTTCCGGCGAGATTCTGAAGTGCGCATCCCATGCACGCTGCGCTATCCCATGAGGCTCCGCGAGAGAATTCATGAATGGGAGTGAATCGACGCAACTGACGCAGGTAGGTCACGTGACCGTGACAAAATGGCGGATGTAGTATGTCCGAATTCCATTCATACTTATCACATTCATACTGTATAGAACGTACTTTTCTAACGGCCGAGTAGTACGTTTAAATTCAAATGCAGTACCTACTGAGTAGTAGGCGGTTTCGGACGCAGCCGATGTCTTAGGCAAAAAAAGTTAGAAACCACTGGTCTAGAAGCATTACTGCTGCGAAAAGCCAGGATATTGTGCTCATGTTTTCAACGCTCAGATTTGAGAAGGGAATGTGTTTTGCAGGTGAAGATGAGAGGCAGATGGAGATAGACAGAGAAAGAGAGCGAATAGAGGAGGACAGAAAGCTGATGATGTCTGAGGAAAGAGAGCTGGAGAGATCAGCACTGGAGAGAGAGACAGCCAGAGATCTGACGATATCAGCCTCTTTAGATCTGTATGTGGAGGGAATGTTTTGGTGGACAAAAGGTTCTAAAAATGTAAACGTCTCATGTTTTAGCCTACCCAAGTCACCTACTGTATAACACATACACACGTCTTTAGACTTGTGGGGAAACCGGAGCTCCCTGAGGAAACCCACGCGACCACGGGGAGAACATGCAAACTCCACACAGAAATGCCAACTGACCCAGCCGAGACTCAAACCAGCGACTTTCTTGCTGTGAGGCAAACATGCTACCTACTACGCCACCGTGACACCCCCTGAGTGATCATTTAAATAGATATTCATATAATGTTACTTTGAATGATCATCATATTCAGAAGCACACGAGTCTGTGGAGCAAATTGTTTTCAGGTTAACTGCATTTCGTAATCTTGCCAGCTATTAATTATTATTTACAGTGTAGAGGCCAATGAAACTGAAGTCATGCACATTATAAAGAAGAACTTCTGCATTGTAAAATGATGCAAGATAAAATGATGGATATAGGTGTCATTTACAATTTAAATTTACCCAAAAATGCTAAATCTGGTGACACGGTGGCTTTCCTCCGAGTGCTCCGGTTTCCCCCACAAGTCCAAAGACATGCGCTATATTTGAATTGAATAAACTAAATTGGCCGGAGTGTATGAGTGTTTCCCAGTACTGGGTTGCAGCTGGACGGGCATCCGCTGTGTAAAACATAATTAAAGATTAAAAGGTAAAGTTTTATATTTTCTATATTATATATTATTATTAAAATCAAATCAAATCACTTTTATTGTCACATCATCAGCAGCACGTGTGCTATGATGAGTGAAAAGCTTAGGTGCTGGCTCCAGACAGTGCAAAATACAGATAGTGCAATACAACGACAGTGCAGATACAACGACAGTGCAAAAATACAGACAGTGCAAAATACAGACAGTGCACAAATACAGACAGCGCAAAATACACATAGTGTAAAAATACAACATGCAACAAAATACTCCCAAAGGGAAACAAAACAATGTACAATTGCAATGTTGACAGCAATACGTAAGACGATGAATATGTGAATAGGTATACCCGTAGTTGTAGGCAGTATTGTTTTAAGTAAGGATTGAATAAAGTGCAGTGCATGCTACATGTTGATGGTGTGTAGTGAGCGGTATGAAAGAGTTTGTGTGAGGTGTGTTAAGTGTTCATCAGCCTGATAGTCTGAATATTATATTATATTATATACTATTATTATATATTTACAGTGATGACCATGTTATTTTACATTTGGTAAACTTTTTTGTACTTGAATACTGTTAAACTCCTTAGAAAACCATAAAGTACTGTTTATTTATTTAATTTTGCTTGTAGTTTATTATAATTTATGCAGATGCACTGCAAAGAAAAAGACTTGATCATCCCAGTCGATCTAGATCAGGGGTGTCCAAACTCGGTCATGGAGGGCCGGTGTCCTGGAGAGTTTAGCTCCAAGTTGCTTCAACACACCTGCCAGGAAGTTTCGGTAACACTTTATTTTGATAGTCCATTTGAGTATTAGTAGACTGTCTGCTAAATATCTGTTGATACTGACATTTAACAGTCCTTCAACAGACATTTAACTGACTATAAGAAACTTTGCAAGTACATGTCAACTTACACTAACCCTACCCCCAACCTAACAGTCTACTTAATGAGAATTAGTTGGCATGTAGATGCGGTGTAACTTAAATTCAACAAATGGACCATCAAAATAAAGTGTGACCGAAGTTTCTAGTATATCTAGTAAGAGCTTGATTAACTTGTTCAGGTGTGTTTGATTAGGGTTGGAGCTAGGCTCTCCAGGATACTGGCCCTCCAGGACCGAGTTTGGACAGCCCTGATCTAGATTAATGAAATCTTTCCATAAAGAACTTTTCAAATCATCTGGTGAAATTATATTCATATCTCAGCAAAACAAAATATTACAATGTCAGATTTTTTGTTTAATATCATGCAATCTTATTAAAAACATAGTTCAGCTATTTGGCAGCACAGTGGCTGTTAGCACTGTCGCTTCACAGCAAGAAGGTCATTTACGTTATAACTAATATGTGCCCAATCCCAATTCTACCCCTTAGCCCTTCCCCGTTCACGTGTAGGGGTAAGGGTGTCCCAATTCTCTTTAGCTTGAAGGCATAGGGCTAAGGAGAAGGGCTAGATACCCCCTCAAACAGAGATTTTTCAGGACCACACTCGAAACTAATGGGTAAGAAAATTTTATGAATATTATGAATTTTTACAACAAACAAGCATATGTTTAATACATTCATTGCCAATGTCAATGTATTGTCAATGAATGTCAAAAAAATAACACAACTGGAATAACTACAGCAGTCGCGATCATCGATCTCATATGAAGCAAGAGATCGCGATGACATATGATGACGTGTGCAGGTGTTGTAGTGCTGTCTCATTTCTTAGGGGTAAATTTGAAGCCCTTCCCCTCACACTCTGTTTCAAGGGCCAAGGGGAAGGGGCAGGGGTACAAAAATAGAATTGGGATTAGGCCATGGTTCAAACGATGGACCTGCGATGAGCAGCTGTGGTTTTAGGAAACGCTCGTCATACATCGTTCATTTCTCAAACGATGTATTGTACTATGGTAGTTCAACCGCAGGGTTACTGTGTGTCATTATTTGGGAAACACACTCCTGTTCGAGTTCCTTTCATCTGCTGAACACAAAGGAAGAAATACTGAAGCGTGTTGGGGAAAAAATGGCAATACTACCATAGAATTTTTTGGTCACACTTTATTTTAATGGTCCGTTTGTTGAATTTAAGTTACATTGCAGCTAATTCTCATTAGATTATAAGTAGGCTGTTAGGGTTGGGGTTAGGGTTGAGGTTAAGGGTAGGGTTAGTGTAAGTTGTACTTGCAAAGTTTCTTATAGTCAGTTAAATGTCTGTTAAATGTCAGTATCAACAGATATTAAGTAGACAGTCTACTAATACTCAAATGGACCAACGAAATAAAGTGTTACCAACTTTTTATTCCTACTATGTATGTCAATGGATGATTTTTCCAACACTCTTCGGTATATCTTGTTTTATGGTCAACAGAAGAAAGAAGCTCCTAAAAGTTTGGACCCACTTAAGTGAGAGAGTTTGCATTTCTGAGGCCAGCTGTCCCTTTAACATCATGATTTTCTAGGGCACAAATCACCGGTGCATCAAGTCAGGATGCTGTTCTGCTGCCCGAGGAGGATTTGGGGCTGCCCATGGAGATGCCTGTGATAGAAGAAAGAGAAAAGACCCCCGTATCCGTGCCTGTGCCCATACCATCACCTCTACCCGAAGAGGAGACGGGGGTTGAGCCCAGGAGACAGCAGGCGGTGGGAGAAATAAGTCCTCGTCTGGAGGTATGTGCCACGTCTCTTGATTCTGCAGGAGTGAAGTATAGGGTGTACACGGTTTATGACAGGTATGCCAGGTACCGCTGATCTGCACCACAGTTTTTGACCAATGTGTGTGATCTGTGTTTGTGTCAGGCTGCTGTACTGAGCCCTGAGGTGAAGAAAAGGAGGAGGAGGCAGCTGCTCTTCGTGGATGAATATACACAGATTTCTCAGGACGAAATGAGGGCCCGCATTAATGATGTGGAGACCATGACAAGACCTCTGGTCAGTGGAGAAACATATGCACTCTCATGTCTCCAGTATATGTAAGGGATAAACGACAGTTTGCCGTGTGTTAAATAATTTTTATGCATGACATGGAGGCGAAGGGGGTGCCACGGTGGCGTAGTGAGTAGCACGTTCGCTTCACAGCAAGAAGGTCGCTGGTTCGAGCCTCGGCTGGGTCAGTTGGCATTTCTGTGTGGAGTTTGCATGTTCTCCCCGTGGTTGCGTGGGTTTCCTCCGGG
The DNA here is from genome assembly GCA_903798035.1 of Danio albolineatus. Lineage (NCBI taxonomy): Eukaryota > Metazoa > Chordata > Actinopteri > Cypriniformes > Danionidae > Danio > Danio albolineatus. Next base: position 5,829,598 of record CAIGQQ010035826.1, on the reverse strand, counting down.
TGCACTGGTTTCCCCCACAGTCCAAAGACATGTGGTAGAGGTGAATTGGGTAAGCTAAATTGTCAGTAGAGTATGTGTGTGAATGAGAATGTATGGTTGTTCCCCAGAGATGGGTTGTGGCTAGAAGGGCATCCGCTGCGTAAAACAAATGCTGGATAAGTTAGCGGATCATTACGCTGTGGCAACCCTGGGTTAATAAAGGGACTAAGCCGAAAAGAAAATGAATGAATGAATGAATGGAGGTGAAGGACCACACATCGCTCAGCCAATTTTGCAATAACACACAGCAAACCGTTGATTGTCAGCTCAAAGTCCGAATATGCTGAAGCAAATATTCAAAGACGCAATATGGTTATACCTAAACTACCAAAATAACTACATTCTTGCTTGAAAAAAAATCTTAAAACTTGATTTTGTGGCATAATTGATGAATATTTGTCTATTTTTGTGGATTTCCCGTCTGCTATTAACCATCCTCATCGGTTTCCTGTGCAGCAATTGCTATGGTAAATGTTAATGTTTGGGAGAAGAACTGTGATCAAAACAGACCGGAACTGTGCGTTTCAGTAAAAATAATAAGAAGAAGAAGTAGAAGAATTCCTTACATTTATATAGCGCTTTTCTGGGCACTCAAAGCGCTTTACACACAATGGGGGATCTCCTCATCCACCACCAATGTGCAGCATTCACCTGGATGATGCGACGGCAGTCATTTTGCGCCAGACCGCACACCACACACCAGCTGATTGGTGGAGAGGAGACAGAGTGATGAAGCCAATTAGGATATGGGGATGGTTAGGAGGCCATGATGGACAGAGGCCAGTGGGCAGATTTGGCCAGTATGCCGGAGTTAAACCCCTACTCTTTTTTGAAGAACAGCCTTTTAACGACCACAGAGAGTCAGGACCTCAGTTTAACGTCTCATCGGAAAGACGAGACACTGACTGAGCAGTATAGAGTGCCCTTCACTATACTGGGGAATTAGGACCCACACAGACCGCAGGTTGAGCGCCCCCTGCTGGCCTCACTAACACCACTTCTGTCAGCAACCTAGCTTTCCAATGCGGTCTCCCATCCAGGTACTGACCGGGCGCAGCTTCAGTGGGCGACCATGTGAGAGTACCAGAGAGCTAGCTGACGACTTTAAATAATGCACACCCTCCAGCCAATCGGAATCAAGAATTTCATCAGACTAGTAATGGGTTGTTCTAGATCCATTTGTTCATTTTGAAAGAATCTTTTGTTTGACTGGAGAACGATGAGTCCTCTCAGGGAGTGATTAGTTTATTTGCGCACGCGCACATTTGTGTAGGTGAAGTAAAAGATTAGTTCCTTTTTCGAGTCCTCTATCGGGTTTGAGTCGTCCGTTGATCACATGAAAGACAGAAGCCAGTGATATGCATTTGGAGCCAAAAAAAGGTTTGATCCGTTCATTTCTCGAGTCCTCGGGTTTGAGTCATCTCTTTACATGCTGTCACGTGATGAATGAACCAATAGGATGCAACTCGTAATATTTTAATAGTATTTTTGCAATTTGAACGAAATGACTCGAAAAAAGACTCATTCATCTCAATGAACGAGACTCAAAGGTTCGAGTCAGTAAAATGATCTGAACTTCCCATCACTACAACAGACCATGGAAAAAATGTGCATTCAAATATCCGTCTTTCGGATGAAACGTTAAACCGAGGTCCTGACTCTCTGTCGTCGTATAAAAAATCCCAGGATGTTATTCGAAAAAGAGTAGGGGTTTAACCCCGGCATCCTGGCCAGATCTGCCCATTAGCCTCTGTCCATCATGGCCTCCTAACCATCCCCATATCATAATTGGTTCTGTCTCCTTTCCACCAATCAGCTGGTGTGTGGTGTGCGGTCTGGCGCAATATGGCTGTCGTCACGTCATCCAGGTGGATGCTGCACACTGGTGGTGGATGAGGAGACCTCCCCAACACATTGTGTAAAGCGCTTTGAGTGTCTAGAAAAGCGCTATATAAATGTAGGGTATTATTATTATTATTTAATAAAATGTTGTCATTTGTGACTTTTTCCTCCTAGGAGTCCATCATCCAACCGCCTTTACAGAAGAAGGATGCTAGAGAACTGCTCATGAACCCTTGCATGAGTAAGCCAGTCAATCTTGAAATAAATGTCATATTTCACTACAAAATCTTAATACATCTGTAATTTGCTAAGAGGGCACAAAACATACGCACACACTTGTGTGTTTTTTTCCATATTGTCTTTCATTAGTTTCGTCACAACAACAGTGCAAAACTTCAAACAAAAAAAACAAAGACATGATAATGGAAAAAAACATTTGAATTGTGAGGTCATAGGTAGGGCCAGATAGAATTTGCGGACATTTTTACTATTTCTGTGTGAATTTTGTTAAAAATCTGTGGATTTATGTGGAATGATGAGTATCATAACTAAAAACTTAACATATGAAATAAAAATAGGATGGTAAAATAGAAATATACAGCAGGTAAAACAATTATCAACATTTATTTTAATGTTTACAATGCAAATCCAATTATATTCACTTATTTTATAAACAACAAACTTCTCTACTAAATCTACTAAAAGACAAAAAATATTACTTCACAAGCTGTAGTGTAAATAAATAATGTGAATATATTCATATTAGCCAATAATTGTCACGGTTGCAGGTGCATGCGCTTCTTCTGTTCTGTTGTTGTCACGTGGGATTGTTTTGTATTTCATGTGCTTTCTTGCGTTGCTGATCATGTGATCTTTTGATCAGCTGTTTTAATCAGCGGGTTCAGCTGTGCGTACTTATCACGCCTTTATATTGAACTGGACCCAACACCATATTGTCAGTTCGTTACTTCTGTGTATGTGTTCATGTTGTCTCTGTGATTCATCAGATCCTAGTCGGTGTGTTTTGGTCTTTGGTCGGCTTTATATATGTGTCTCTCGTGTTCGGTGCTGATGCATCGGTTGTCTGCACTTATCCGTCCTGAGTTATTTAATCACTTGCAATTGGATCCATCTGACTTTGTCTGTTATTCCGACCGTGACAATAATGTTACTGAAATTAATTTAGAAACTGAAAAAAATATAAATTTACACTAGTCATAAGACATGTCCTCATAAACCACCTCAACATTACAATACCAATGTCATTATACAGTTTTTCAAAAGAGTAAGTTTGTTTAGTTTTTTAGCAAGTGTGCAATAAACCAGCATAGGCTCATGTTGAAAACTTAGTCCTATTTACATTTCTGGAGCTGTAGCCAGAACTACGTGTGCCTGCATTTCGTCTTTAAAACGAAAGCTACGGGGTAGAACGATGCCGTTCCATTTCGCACTTACCAGCTGACCACTTACCGCCTTGTGGACAGCTTTTCTGCTGTTACCAGCTTGTCCAGTGGCTCACTACGTATGTTAGGAGACTTGTGACGTGGAGCGGAGTTTATGATGGGGTTCGAGTCCGGCAAAGAATGGTTCCAGAAAGCAGAAAGGACAAAAAAAGAAGCCAAAAAATAAAATAAACAAGCAAATAACAGGGTGAGAATGTGGTAAGACCTGAAAACGTGGTAAAAATCAGGCCAGGGCTTTTCCTTTTCTGGATTGCTTTTGAAAACACTGCGGTTGGGTTTTGGGAAGGAGGATCACTCAGTCGCTCAGTCGATCGATCAGTCAGTCAGTCGACAGCGGCCTCTGGTGGATTTACATGAGAACAACAGGCTCGAATGGCGAGAGAAATTTGAGATCTCTAAAAGCGTACACAGCAGTCTTTGACAGATTCGTGAAAACAAAAAACTACAAGAAAACAAACATAATTATTAATTAAGATTAATAAATGCTGTACAAGTTATTCATGAGTAGTTCATGTTAGTAAATGTATTAACTAATGAACCTTATTGTAAAGTGTTACCCTTTTTTTTTTCAATTTTTCAAATTTTCTCACAAAACATGTCCTGATACAGTTTTGCCCTGTCTGGACACAACATTATAAAATTAATTGCATAAAGTTAAATCTCACTAATCACATTTTATTATACATGTTATATATAGCCCAGTTGTGACCTATCTGGATAATTCCTGCCATTATTCACTGATGCATCACTCTGCACTTCATCTCTTGATGCAGTCCGGAGCTAAAACAAAAGGTCACATTATCGACGATGTGCGTGTTGTGTTGACGCAGGTCTTCCTCCTGAAATCCTGACTCTATGGAAACAGGCGGCCGTGGTGAAGCCCATCCCTCCATCCGGGCAGCGCTGGGAGATTCCTGAGGCGGAAGAAACACCAGAGCGAGAGGAGGAGGAACCACAACCACCAGAGCCAGAAGTGGACCAAGAGATCAGCTCAACAGAGGTCAGCATACATAACATGCATTATGTGTATGTGTATGCGTTACATATGCTCCGTTTCTCCCCAAACATTGCAAACCTAATGGTCATTGTGACGAGTCTCTTAGACCCACCCACTAGTCGGCCGAAGCGAGAAGGACAGAGACTCATCTGCGCAAATTCAGAACACCTGTTTTGCCCTCTATAAAAGCCAGCAGTGTTGGCTTGCGAGCGGTGTGCTTATGCTTCCGTTTGTTTTGTTTCTTTCTAACTTTGTGTTAATATTTGATTTTTTGTCAGCCTCAGTTGAGAACTTGTTTATTCTTTAATGTTTAAATAAATATTTTCCGGCACCAAAACATCTCGTATATGTCCTCCCTTTTGATTTGTCATGGCCATTGAGCCGGGTCGTGACAAATATGGGGGCTCGTCCGGGACAGTCATTGCACACTAAATCTGGAATTTTTGACAGTAATTTTTGCACATTGAGAAAATAAAATTGACCTGATAGTATCGTTGTGTTAATCATGTTGGCACACTGGCTCCGAAACTTTTGTCCATTATAATAAAAATTTGAATCGAGTTCGTTTTTTTTCCATTTTTCGCATCCGAAAAAGTGTTTGAGAGGTGTTTTGACAGTTCAGAGCGACCATACATTTGACAATATTTGGCCAGCACAGATCACTTCATGGCTGCATTTACCACGGCATGTGTACCATCCCCGGCGCGCTCCTGCTTCTCCACCTACCACCCTCTGCACCAGTCACCGTTTCCCATCTCCAGCTTCCTCTCATCAAGCCCGATCACTATCACCAGAATATTAATCCCTTGCACCTGGTTCCCCTCATCAGCACTCCCAATATAAACCCTGAGATCCCAGTCATTCGTTGGCTGGGATCGAAGTTTGACGGTTCCACTCATCTTCTCCCTCTACAGACACTGTTTCTTCAGTGGATGTTTCCTCAAACCTGTGGATGAACAGAGCCACCAGTAATGCCCAGTTCAGACTGCATGATTTTCAAAAGTTTCCATCTGGAGCTTCTTCACGGGACTCGACACTTGCAAACACTCGCTCCACTGGGCTCGTGGCTCTCTGCACTGCCCACACTCGGCACAGCTATCAAGCTGAACAATAATGTAGTTATATTTTTTGAGAGGTGTGTGTTAGTGTTGGTGTCAGCCATGGCAAAGGCTATGCAGCAACGCAAAGGCTGCGCCAAAACACACACATGCGCTTGACGCAGAGGCATAAATCAGCCTTTACGCACAAAATTCATATACATCAATCTGTTTTGAGGACTGCAGGTTGAGATTAGCATTCCTTTATAACCTGACACCATTCAATTTCAAATAGGTTATTGTATTGTTGTGTATTGTCCTTGTACTAAACTATATCTGGAGATTCAGCTCCACGAACATCAAAATCACAATTCAACAAATAACACAACATTTATTTAGTGTGGAAAAGCGAGACGAAAAAAAAGAAACTTTTAACAAGTTGTTTAAGACTGAGAAATTTGGTGTCGTGAAAGTACATTTTGTTGAAAATTGATTGATCTGTTGTAACCAAATAATTGTGTAAATATAAATGGTTCTGACTGGTTTAGTAGCTGATATTTCTTTACTTCTGTAGATTCCTAGAGAAATGGTGGAGCCTGAACTCTTCCAGGAAGAAACCCCAGGTAAAATATTCTCTCAAAAAATATACAGCAGGTAAAATAATTATCAAGCATGTCACCATTTTTTTTTCTCAGAAAATGTATTTCTAAATGTGATGTTGATTTAAAATTTTCACCAGATGTCGGTAATAGCTAAAGTAACCCATACATACAAAAAAAACAAATTAGTTTAGAAATGAAGTTATGTTTATTAAACGATTAAAGTATCAAACACATGAAGGACGGAAGGGTGTAAAATGGCATGGAAAGCCCAGACAGCAGCTGAAATTTCTAGTTATTCAGCACCCCTGCCCTTCATCAGTGTAAATTAATATTATCTGCTTCAGTCCAACATCTACATTACCAGATGATGAAGATGAAACCAGTGTGGAGATTTCAGCAAGACCGTGACTACGTTTACATGGACATCAGTAATCAAATTATTTGCCTTAATCTCATTAAGACAATAATTGGACTAAGGTGTTTATATGAGTAGCTTTTTGATTGCTATTCATTGATATTCACGTTTCCTCTGGAGTTTTGTGTAATTTCGGGTATTTCATTTTTTTGTTTTTTTTTACTTTTACTGCAGTTTCACAGTTTTACTTTAATTCAGGAACATTTCATTTATGCCCCCGCTAGTGATGGGAAGTTTGGATCATTTTACTGACTCGGACCTTTGAGTCTCCTTCATCGAGATGAATGAATCTTTTTGAGTCATTTCGTCAATTTGCCAAAATAACATTAAAATGTTATGAAATGTTTCCAAACACATCTACAACTAGCCCAAACGGTGATCACACTACAACAAACAAGTCATAACTAGAACACTAATGTACAATGTAATGCTACTAAGAAAGAGAAAAATATTCCTTCATTGTTACCTGGTGTTTTATCTATGATTAGCTCTGCTCACTGGCATGTCTTCAGATTTGAGTCGTTCATTCACGTGACACTGACCGTCACATATAAGCTTAACTAATAAAAGACAAAAATGGCCAATGAACGAATCACTCCCTGAGAGGACTCATTGTTCTCGAGTACATAAAAGATTTGTTCAAAATGAACGAATCGTTCAAGACCGGTCCGTGTACCTACGTGACAAACTGAGGCATGGGATGCACGGACTGGTGGAAGAGTGTCGTTTTAATAGAGTTTGATACCGCACGCCGTATGGAAAGAAAATAAACCTCCGCATTTCGCAATGCAGGTGTCTGTGGTCCACCACTGACTCGATAGATGCAGAGAATAGTGTCAAACAGCCGTGTGTGTATGGAATATCCTGTCTCAAAACACGCTAAAAAGTCCTACATGATGGCAATAGTTTAAGGTGTTTACATGTCTGTTATGCACTTTAATAATGTGACTATAATCGGCATACTCCACATGTCTTAATTCAATTACTGTTTAGTTCAATTATGACCTTAATCAGATTAAATTAATCAAAAATCGCTGTTTACATGGTAGACTCTTAATCAGAGTATTGTCTTAATCATATTAAAATTGGATTATTGGTGTCCATGTAAACAAACTCAGCGAGGCCATGCACAGCCAAGGAAACTCTTAAATGGTTTTCGGAAACGAAAATAAATCTGCTAGAATGGCCTAGCCAATAGCCTAACCTGAACCCAATAAAAAATAAGAACTAAAGATGAGCGTTTGTAGACGAGACCCACAGTAAAGGCCCGTGCACACCTAGATGTTTTTTGCTCGTGTTTTCGGTCGGCGTTTAATGCCTTGTGACTAAATAAAGGGCGTCAATGTGATCGTGCACATCAACGCGCAAAACGGCAGGCACAAAAGCGTCATTTTTTTTAAAAACCGCCTCATGCTCGTTTTTTTGTTTTGCGTCTGCGTCAAACCTTCTCCACCAACCAGATCGGCACTTTTGTTCACGTGTACGGAGCTGCTGAAGTTACAGTAAACACCCCTTGGAGACGCTCAAGCGCAAAACTGTCAATGCGAGCGCACATTGAAGAAGATGCCAAGGCGATATGACCGTGGAGCTGCTTATTGCACTGGTATCCGAACGAAAAGTGCTGTATGATAAACGAGACATCGACATTGTTTGAATCGCCAGTGACGTCAACAAAGACCATAGAATCACTATTGATTGGTGATTCTAAGCTCTTTGACAACAAGCGTGTCAACTTTCTCTCTGTGTTTTCAAGCGGGTGTCAGAAGCTTAAAGTTGTGTAGCGCCACCCTGTGCACCGGGATCTTTCTGTTTTCATTAAGCGCCATCTAACGGCAAGGAGTGATTTAGCATACTCTTCTGCTTGACGCCAGTGAAAATCACTTGGGCTTAAATGCATAAAAACGTCTCGTAAAACGCTGACGATAAACGCAAACAAAAAGCGTCCCGGTGTGTACGAGCCTTAACAACAAGATTTTTACACTCTGTTGAAGACTAAGGGGAAAAGATCACACCTGAGAAATGAACGCGACTCCATTCTCCATGCAAGCATCTTGAAGCTCTTATTACCAAAAAAAAACGCCTTTCATACAAAGTATTAAATACATTTTATTAGTTCAAAGTTCGGTTGTCACTCCATTGCTATTACACATAACTTAATTTCTGAAAAAAAAAATGCTTGGGTTTATTTATTTGTTTTGATTGCTTGAGTTTTTAACTAAAATCTGGCGCAATTTCCTGTTTACAGCTCCAGAGAAATCGGTGAAAATTAGAAAATACTTATTTTACCTGCCATATCTTGACTTTTTTCAGCCATGATTGTGTTTTGAATGGAAAGAAAGAAAATCAAGTCAGCTTCCACATTGAGAAGGGTATAAACGGAGATCGGAGCCAGCTCCAAGTGGGTGGGCCTTCGAGCTCCAAGTGGGCTGTAAAAACCTGGAATTTTTATTTATTTAATGGGCGCCACGGTGGCCTAGTGGGTAGCACGTTCGCCTCACAGCAAGAAGGTCGCTGGTTCGATCCCCGGCTGGGCCAGTTGGCATTTCTGTGTGGAGTTTGCATGTTCTCCCCATGGTTGCGTGGGTTTCCTTCGGGTGCTCCGGTTTCCCCCACAGTCCAAAGACATGCGGTACAGGTGAATTGGGTAAGCTAAATTGTCCATAGTGTATGTGTGTGAATGAGAATGTATGGATGTGTTTCCCAGAGATGGGTTGTGGCTGGAAGGGCATCCGCTGCGTAAAACAAATGCCGGATAAGTTGGCGGTTCATTCCGCTGTGGCGACCCCGGATTAATAAAAGGACTAAGCCGAAAAGAAAATGAATGAATGAATGTTGTGCATGATATAAAGTCCAATATTGTGTTTTATTAATGTCTACACCTAAACTCATCCCTAAACCCAACCTTACAGTAACCTGTTGTGTTTTATTAACGTCTTCACCTAAACACAACCCTAAACACAACCTCACAATAACCTGATGTGTTTTATGAATATCCGCTCCACCTACACTACCTAAGACCAACCTACTTGCGGTGTAATCCCTCCCACTTGGAGGTCTCCGAGCTGCAGCAATACCTACTTGTCCATATTTGCATACTGATTGTACGCTAAAGTTGCATTGAATTTGCAGCCTCCTTAGTGGAATTGGAGACGACAGACAGGGATGTTTCTCCATCTATGACGCCTGAAATGAGACGGTAAGAGGACAGATTGGAAAACAGAGACGGAAGTGGCTGTTGCTGTCAGAAGCGACTGGTTTGACACGTGCACGATTCACATTCAGCCGCTGAATGATTAAATAAAGCTGAATAATTATTCCTGCAATATGTCTGTGGTTTCACGCCTTTAGATCTCCTGTTCCAGAAATACAGTTCGGTCTGGAGGATATACCAGAGGAAAGGGTGCCAGAGATGGAAGATATCACAATGGATGTTGAGGAAGGGTTAAGGTACAGTTGAAATGCCGGCTAGCTTCTAATGTCAGCGTCCAGAAATGTCAATTCATTATATTTTGTTTCTTTTTTGGATGGCCTTCTTTGAGTTTCACCTACTTTCCATATGTTGATACTCTGGACTAATCAACTGTGTGAATTTCTTTTCCTGCTAAATACTTTGGACAGATACTTTATAGCAATTATTTTTGACATTAGGGTGTATTTTGTGTCAGGCAAAACACAGTAACTGTCTTACATTTTTACCACATTGCCATTTGGTTTTACAGTAAATTTACTGTCATCAGTTACTCATCCATCATTTGTTCCAAACCTTTTGGAGTTTCTTTCTTGTGTTGAACACAAAAGAAGATATTTTGAAAAATGCTAGTTTGCTGGGACCCATCTACTTCCACAGAATGAAAAACTACTATTGGGTGCCAGCAACCAGCATGTAAAAGTATCTGCTAATGTGTTCAGAAGAAGAAAGAAACTTAAATAGGACAAGTGAAGGATGAGTAGAGGATGACAGAATAAACATTTTGAGTGAAATATCCATTTAAAATCCCAGAGAATCTACTGCCTTACAGTTCTTGAGACTAAAAGTAGGCTGCAGTTCTGAGTTCTATAGTATTGTGCCACTCTTTTAATGATAGTTAATGACATGAAAACCACAAACAAAAAAACTACACCACACTACACAGACAGATTTCTGATGTATTTCTCTGTTAAAGGCCTGAAGATATACACGAAGATTTGGCGACCTTTGGGTCTCTGCTGCCCCCTCAGGCCAGCCGAAGAATTGTGGCCCAAATGTTTTGGAGGTTGCTTGGTAAGATTTTTGAGACACAGTTTTTTCTTTAACACAGTTCAGTCCTGAGGAAAGCCTGTGACAAACAACAAGCATTCATTCATTCATTCATTCATTTTCTTTTCGGTCCCTTTATTAATCTGGGGTTGCCACAGCGGAATGAACCGCCAACTTATCCAGCATTTGTTTTACACAGCGAATGCCCTTCCAGCTTCCAGCAAAAATAATATAATGAAGAAGAAAACAAGAGGGTGAAAATGTGGTAATCTGAAAACATGCTTTTCTTTTTCTGGGCTTTTCTTTTTCTGGATTGCTTTTCAAATCCATATCAGTTGGGTTTAGGGAAGGGGGTAATCGTGTCAATCGGTGCTTTTGAAAACACTATGGGTTGGGTTTAGGTAAGGGGGTAATCGGGTCAATTGGTGCTTTTGAAAACACTATCGGTTGGGTTTAGGGAAGGGGGTAATCGGATCAATCGGTGCCCATCACTGGGAAACACCCATACATTCTGATTCACATACATACACACAATTTTTAGCTTATCCGATTCACCTATACCACGTCTTTGGACTTGTGGGGGAAACCGGAGCACCCGGAGGAAACCCACACCAACACGGGGAGAACATGTAAACTCCACACAGAAATGCCAATGCCAATGCTCGAACCAGCGACCTTCTTGCTGTGAGGCGACAGCGCTACCTACTGCGCCACTGCGTCACCCCAAACAACAAACAAACAAAGAAAAAACATTAGTTTAATCGAAAAATAAACAACAAAATGAAAGTAACTGCTGCATAAACCAAGACAACTGCTGCCGTTAATGGAGTGAAGGATCTATGACGTCACTTTTGTAGGCCAATCGGCTGTTAGTATTACACTGGTTCCTTCGATTAAATCCCATAGGATTTTTTATTATTGCAAATAATATGCTCTGTGTTGAAACAGAGTTCAGTTACTTTCATGTTTTTCCATCAAAATAATCTTCACAAATGAACTTTCATGACTTTTGAATCCTAAAGATTGACTCAAGCACTAAAAAGCCAACATTAGGCTATAAACAAACCACATCACATCACATCACATCACAGGCTATAAACAAACTACATCACCACCACCATCCTGGTAACTTTGCAAGTACATTTTTTGGAAACATGGTCCATGATAAGGATTAATCCTGTAGATGAATTTCAATCTACACCATGTTATGTTATATTTGGTGTTATGTTGCCAAATTCTGACCTTAACATACGAATGTCGCAGCAGCAATGTACCAATTGTAGCCTCAGTTTCCTGTTCTTAGATTACAGGAGCGGCACTCGGTGTGGTCTTCTGCTGCTGTAGCTCATCTGCCTCAAGGTTGGACGTGTTGTGCATTCAGAGATGCTCTTCTGCAGACCTCGGTTGTAACGAGTGGTTATATGAGTTACTTGCCTTTTATCAGCTAGAACCAGTCTGGTCATTCTCCTCTGACCTCTGGCATCAACAAGGCATTTGCACACACAGAACTGCCTCTCACTGGATACTTTCTCTTTTTCAGACCATTCTCTGTAAACCCTAGAGATGGTTGTGTGTGAAAATCCCAGTAGTTCAGCAGTTTCTGAAATACTCAGACCAGCCATCTGGCAACAACAACCCGGCCACATTCAAAGTCGCTTAAATCACCTTTCTTTCCCATTCTGATGCTCGGTTTGAACTGCAGCGGATCATCTCGACCATGTTTACATGCCTAAATGCAGTGAGTTGCGGCCATGTAAGCAATTGGACAGGTGTACCTAATAAAGTGGCCAGTGAGTGTATAAGTGCAAGAAGTATGAGTCCCCGATCAGCACGATGTTGTTTAATGTCTCCAGCAATGCCTATAATCCCATTTATCAACTTGTTAGCAACCATATTTTTTAGGAAACTTTACAGCTTAAAAACTCAGGCGAGGGGGTGTAAGTGCTGCGTTTTAAACTGCAGAATGAACCATGAAAGTATCTTGAGTCTTATTTAAGTCTTATTTAAGTACCAAAATCCCATTCAAAAACCCATTGACTATGAGACGATGGAACCGGCAGTGCTAAAATGCTAACTCGGTTCCTGGTTATTGCATACAAATTGGAATCATGGTGGTTCCTCCACTCTAACATTTGTTCCCAAACTGGCATCTGAAGGATTTAAGAAGCTGATGACCGGTAAATGTGGAAATGATCCATAGAGAACTTTGATTAGTGGCAAGTTCAGCCTGCTGAAAAGATTTTAGGGGAGAAAAAAAGTGATATGTGTCAGGTAGTGTTGACAGAATCCCACTTTATCAGCTATCTCTGTTTCTTCACACGACACCTCACCTGCTGGATGGCAACAATGGTGTGAGATTCAACACCAGAATTAACGAAATCATCGCAATCACAGTGCTTAATTTAGAGAGAAGTGCCATCCTCTGGAAACTGAAGCGGTTTCGTGTTGTGCTTTCAGAGGAAACGGTTGCGGGGCAGGTGGCAGTGCGACAGGACGAGCCGTACGGTGACATCATCATTGCACAGCTATAGAGAGGCAAACAAACAAACAAAACTGGTATGTGGAAGAACATTCAAGCCTGTTATATTATCAGTGTTCGGGTTTATGAATGTTTATGGTTTGTGACTTTAGTAATGCGTAACGTTATTGATGGTTTAATCGATTTTAATGTGTTTTATGATCCATGAGGAGTTTTGTCTTTTAAAAGAATCAAACAAAAGGTCATTTCCTGCAATGTTTTCTATATTTTACTATTTTAATGTTGTGATTTTTAGGATTTTCTTGAGTTCATGAGTTTGTTTTGGTGTTTATGTTATGATCTATGAAGAGTTTTGTCTTTTAAAAGAATCAAATTAGCATTATTTCCTGCAATGTTTGCTATATTGAGGTAATAATACTTATTATTGAACTATTCCAGTTACTATCAGTATAATACTAAATTGTTTAATGTGTTATTTCGCACAATGTATTTATTTTATATGAATTAATTCTTATTTTTTATGGATTTGTATACAGTTTTGGTGTTTATGACTTGAGTAATGCACATTGTTATTGATGGTTTCATAGATTGTTATTGCTGACAGAACATTGTGATGTTTTATGGTCTATGATGAGTTTTGTCTGTAAAAAAGGGTCATTTCCTGCAATGTTTTCTATATTAGCTATTGATATATTTTATTAAACTATTCCAGTTTTTAATGTGTTGTTTTACACAGTGGAAATATTTTACATGAATTATTTTTATTGTTACACCCTTCCTTTTTTAATCGAATTCTTTAAACGAGTGCATGAAGTCTGCATAGTAGCTAGTTTTAATCAATAACGTTTGTTTCAAGAGTTCACACTTAGCTGATGATTGATTATAAAGCTTGTTCGGCATTCTGTCCTGGGAGAGAGCCCTGAGCTCATTAGATCCTTGAGCCCAGGGCCCCCTCCTGTTTGCAGGGCGAGAGGGGAGTTTGAGCTCAGGTAGATCTCGAGAACTCCCCTGCTGTAGTAGCTGATGAACAGATAGTGATTGCTCTTAAGAGATAACTACTTACTAGGAGCATGTCTATGGAGCCGATTTGGATTAGTCAATTAACTTAAGTTGCATGTTTTTGGATGGTGGGAGGAAACCGGGGAACCCGGGGGAAACCCACGTGAGCACGGGGAGAAAGTGTAAACTCTACACAGAAACGTCAGCTGGCTTGGTAAGGACTAGAACCAGTGACGTACTTGCTGTGAGGCAACAGTGCTAACCACTGGGCCACCGTGCCACCCATCTAGGAAAGGAGGAGGAGTAGGGGTGGAAGGGGGGATTCTTCAAAATGAAGATGGCTGTGATATGGAGCTTAGAGTATTTTTTAGTGGCTTAGGAACCGTCTGATTGGTGAATCATAAATCAAAAATCATGAATCAAAAAAATCATGAATCAAAAAAAACAAAACAAATGTGGAACTCTGAATCTGCGTCTCATTTCAGAGTCTGCTACTGTCCACCAGAGGTCACATTTTCAGTAGGGGACGCTTGCTTTGAGAGCCTTTGTGACTGAATAAATCACACCAAAGCAACCCGGGGTGCTGAAATATAATTGGCTTTACTGGCATTGGGCTAGTATAAAAATGACCAAAACAAAGACAGCGTTCCAGCACGGAAAACACATTTTCAAAGCAGAATATCTGACTTCAGCATTGTTTTTCAGATAAACAAGAACATTCACTTAACATGTTTCTTAAGTATCTGCAATATTATGGTATTTTTATGCCTTAAAAGAGTCAAAAACTCACATGCAGCACCTTTGATGTATTATATTTTTGTAAATTCCTACAAAAACTTGACAAAGCCTGTGAAACACCTCTTTTTTTAGGGTTCATACACAATTGTACTTCTAAAATTCCATGACCTTTCCATGATTTTTTCAAGACTTTCAAGTAAATTTTCATGACCTAATGTTTCATGCACTGTCTACTTATGCATGGTAAAAGAAAAACAATGCATGTTTAACTTTATTACAGCATATCGTAAAACACGCAACAATCAATTTAATATTAAATTTATATTTATATCTATGTAAAAATGATTTAGATAATGCTTACGACGCTCTAATAATGTTAGAATATGTGATTGGCCAAGGACAGAAAAGAAGTAAATAACCTATAATCAAGTATACAGATATCTATTTTCCATGACTTTTCCAAAATTTTGTGGGTTTTTCTGTTTTTCCAAAACTTTTCCAGGCCTGGAAAATGCCATGTCATTGTGTTTTCCATGAGCATATGAAATTGTGCTATTGGGCTCATATAAATTCAGCATAATACAAGACACACACATACACAAATATGTTTTTTCTTCTTTTATTACAAACTCTTGTCTTTACAGGTTTGTCTCAACAACACAACTGTGCAATATATATTTATCGGCTTATTTCCGTAAATCGGTTTTGGCACAACGTACAGTAGGCACTAGGTTTACCACAAATACCAGCGCAGACAGAAGTGAATATGCTAAAACACATTTCAGGACACATTTCATACCTTCATAAGCCATCTGGACAGTCAAACTTTGTCATGAATATCAAAATCACAATTCAGCTGAACCGCAAATGTGTACTCAATCTAGAACATAGTGACATAAAAATTGAAACAAGCTGGAAAATCTGTTTTGCTCAATGTCATTTCAAAGCACTAGCAGTGTGAAAGCCCAGAGATATTTATGCTAAACCAAGAGCTGAAGTGTATTTTGGAAAAAAGGCTCTACATTGCAAAAAATAATTGGAGTTTTTGTCTCGTTTCTTGTTGAAACATTTAAAAATTCATTTAAAAAACATTTTCCAAACAAGCAAAAAATATTTTGTTTTCGGACAAAAAAATGTCAAAATTAAGTGACTTTTCCCTTAAACATGCAAAATAATCTGCCAGTCGGCTAAGTGAAGTTCATTTATAAACTAATTTCAAGAGCACATGCTTATGATTGATCACAGCTGGTCCTGCATAAGGTAAAGCATGGATCACTAATCAGACCATTCCTAAGTCACTATAATTAACCAGAGTTTCTTACTTCAGTCATCTTCGCCTTGAAGAATCTCCCATCCACCCCTACTCCTCTTCCTTTCCCTTTATAGGGCGGCATGGTGGCCCAGTGGTTAGCACTTTTGCAAGAACGTCACTGGTTCAGATCCTTAACAGGCCGGTTGGCATTTCTGTGCAGAGCTTGCATGTTCTCCCTGTGCTCGAGTGGGTTTCACCCAGGTCCTCCGGTTTCCTCCCACAGTCCAAAAACATTCGTACAAATTGATCCGATTGATCAATTTATAAGTGAATTGATCAATCTAAACTGGCACTACAGTCGAACTCTTACCCAGCAGTATATCTCTATATAGCAATTTCTAATTTGTCATCAGCCCTTAATAAGGGGGGAGTTCTCAAGATCTACCTGAGCTCCAACCCCCCTCTCGTCCTGCAAATGGGAGGGAGCCCCAGGCTCAAGGATCTTATGAGCTCAGGGCTCTATCCCAGGACAATCATCAGCTAAATGTAAACTCTTGAAATAATATAATCTCATTTTAAAGTGAAAACTAGATTATACAGTTTACCCCACTGGCAGATTATTTTGCTTGTTTTAAGGGAAAAAAAACATTTAATTTGTTTTAATATTTCTGAAAACAAGACAATTTCTTTAGCTTGTCTAGAAAATGCTTCTTGATTTAAGATATTTTGATATTTTGACTAGAAATAAGACTAAAAGTAAGTTACTTCCAAAGTAAGAAAAGAGTCAAAGAAATTAAAAAGCTTGTGTGAATATTTAAGAAGTTTTCAATAATTAAATAATCTAAAAAAAAGTTGAGGAGAACCAAATAGTTCTGGCATAATATTAAGCAGTTCCTTTAGTACAATATTACACTCTGTTAAAGGGAAAACAAATTCAAGCATTATCTTTAGCAAACCCTCAAATTTTTCAACCCAGACTCATTATTGATACGTACCCCTATATACATTTCTGGAGATCGCAAAATACGTCATAGAAGCCAATTTTTTGCAGTATTTGTTTTCGTGAATCCACCAGAGGCCGCTGTATACGCTTTTTCAAATGTCAAATTTCTCTTGCGAGTGCCATTCGCGCCTGCTGTTCTCAAGAAAATCCACCAGGGGACACTGTCGACTGATTGACTGACCAATCTACTGACATATCCTCCTCTTTCCCTGAACCCAACCAATAGTATTTTCAAAAGCACTGATTGACCTGATCACCCCTTCCCTAAACCCAAACGATAGTATTTTCAAAAGCTCCAATTAACCCGATTACCCCCTTCCCTAAACCCAACCGATAGTGTTTTCAAAAGCACTGATTGACCCGATCACCCCTTCCCTAAACTGAACCAAAAGTGTTTTCAAAAGCACCAAATGACCAATTACCCCCGTCCCTAAACCTAACCGATAGTGTTTTCAAAAGCACTGATGGACCCAATTACCCCTTCCCTTAATCCAACCGATAGTGTTTTCAAAAGCACTGATTGACCTGATTACCCCCTACCCTAAACATAACCGATAGTGTTTTCAAAAACACAGATTGACCCGATTACACCTTCCCTAAACCCAACCGATAATGTTTTCAAAAGCACAGATTGACCCGATCACAGCTTCCCTAAACCCAACCGATAGTGTTTTCAAAAGCACCAATTGACCAGATCACCCTTCCCTTAACCCAACCGATAGTGTTTTCCGAAGCACCAACTGACCCAATAACCCCTTCACTAAACCCAACCGATAGTGTTTTCAAAAGCACCGATTGACCCGAATACCCCCTTCCCTAAACCCAACCGATAGTGTTTTCAAAAGCTCCGATTGACCCAATTACCCTTCCCTAAACCCAACCGATAGTGTTTTCCGAAGCACCGACTGACCCAATCACCGATGTTTTCAGATCTTATCACATTATCACCCTGTTGTTTTCTTGTTTATTCAGATAGTGATTGCTCTTAAGAGATAACTACTTACTAGGAGCATGTCTATGGAGGGGATTTGGATTTGGAAACCCACGTGAGCACGGGGAGAAAGTGTAAACTCTACACAAAAACGTCAGCTGGCTTGGTAAGGACTAGAACCAGTGACGTTCTTGCTGTGAGGCAACAGTGCTAACCCCTGGGCCACCGTGCCACCCATCTAGGAAAGGAGGAGGAGTAGGGGTGGAAGGGGGGATTCTTCAAAATGAAGATGGCTGTGATATGGAGCTTAGGGTATTTTTTAGTGGCTTTGGAATCGTCTGATTGGTGAATCATAAATAAAAAATCATGAATCAAAAAAATCATGAATCAAAAAAATCATGAATCAAAAAAACAAATGTGGAACTCTGAATCTGCGTCTCATTTCAGAGTCTGCTACTGTCCACCAGAGGTCACATTTTCAGTAGGGGACGCTTGCTTTGACAGCCTTTGTGACTGAATAAATCACACCAAAGCAACCCGGGGTGCTGAAATATAATTGGCTTTACTGGCATTGGGCTAGTATAAATATGACCAAAACAAAGACAGCGTTCCAGCACGGAAAACACATTTTCAAAGCAGAATATCTGACTTGAGCATTGTTTTTCAGATAAACAAGAACATTCACTTAACATGTTTCTTAAGTATCTGCAATATTATGGTATTTTTATGCCTTAAAAGAGTCAAAAACTTACATGCAGCACCTTTGATGTATTATATTTTTGTAAATTCCTACAAAAACTTGACAAAGCCTGTGAAACGCCTCTTTTTTAGGGTTCATACACAGTTTTACTTCTAAAATTCCATGACCTTTCCATGATTTTTTCAAGACTTTCAAGTAAATTTTCATGACCTAATGTTTCATGCAATGTCTACTTATGCATGGTAAAAGAAAAACAATGCATGTTCAACTTTATCACAGCATATCGTAAAACACGCAACAATCAATTTAGTATTAAATTTATATAACAACCGATAGTGTTTTCAAAGACTGATTGACCCAATTACCCTTCCCTAAACCCAACCGATAGTGTTTTCCGAAGCACCGACTGACCCGATCACCAATGTTTTCAGATCTTACCACATTTTCACCCTGTTGTTTTCTTGTTCATTATATTATTTTTGGCCTTTTGTCCTACCCCATCATCAAGAACAACTCTCAGTGTCTCAAGTCCGCCAAGTCTAAAAACGAGCGACTGGGCAAACTGGTAACAGCAGAAAAGGCGTCCATATGGATGCAAGCGGTCAGCTGGTAAGCACAAAAAGGAAGCCGTCAATGGCATCATACCGCCCTGTAGCGTTCATTTAAAAGACGAAATGCGGTCACACGTAGCTCAGGCTACATAATTTGCGATCTCCAGAAATGTGTACGGGGGTACATTTTCACTACGAACCTGTGTTGCAATTTTCTAAACATACAAACTCTACATTCAGTATTTGAAGTGACTTTTAAGATAAAGCTTAGCCAGGATAGCCCCATGTTTAATTTTTGACATGGCCGCCCACCAAGCGGTTTTGTGTTTAACAGATGTCTAAAGTCTACATCTAAGCATAGATGTCATGGCTAAATATGAGCTATCAGTGAAAATCCAATAGACTTCTAGCAATAGCCCAAAAATAGACTAGTCATCAAATACACAGACTTCACGTGTAGTCATTCATTCCTGTCTATTTATGGACTATTAGATTAGATTTTCAACGACAGCTTAAATTGAGTCTTATTTTAGCCCAGACATCTAAGTTTAGATATCTATTAATATAAACTTGCTAAAATGCTTGCTAGGTGTGAAGGATAGAACTGACTGTACTATAAACAGATTGACAAAACGTCTCTCTGAAGAAAAACGTTTACATGATTTCTTACATACAGATGGATCTGCAACATCCACTAAAAACACTGTTAATCATATGCCCGTAATTGAATGTCACTTTGTAAAGAAGCATAGCGAAATATAGACTGAACACTTAATACGCATGTAGATTACGTCATCACTACACTGTGAAAAATATCCGTTAATTAACAGGCTCTGTATTTTATTTATACAGTACTGTTGTGAATTGCATTATGGGAGCTTGATCTCTGCTCTATCACCTTTTGATATTGAAAATTCAACACTGCAGATTAACAAAGTGACTTTTATTGGCATTTTAGTTTGGAGCTACAGTTGAAGTCAGAATTATTAGCCCTCCTGAATTATTATATTTTCCCCCAATTTCTGTTTAACACAAAGATTTTTTTAACACATTTCTAGACCTAATAGTTTTAATAACTCATATCTAATAACTGGTTTATTTATCTTTGCAAAGATGACAGCACTTAATATTTTACTAGATGTTTTTCAAGATACTTATATTCAGCTTAAAGTGACATTTAAAAAGACTTAACCAGAGTAATTAGGCAAGTCATTGTATAACAATGGTTTGTTCTGTAGACAACTGGAAAAAAGTTTTTGCTTAAAGGGCCATGAAACCCCCCTCTTTCAGTCCAAGTCTACCTCAGAAATATTTCAAAAACTGCTCGGAGATGGGCGTGGAGTGGTGCGAGCAGAGGGAGGAGTGGGCGTGGCCGGCAGAGCAGGGGAAAAAGAGGAGAGCGAACAACTGTTGTCAGTTGGCTCACAAAACCGAGACACAAACTGTGAGGAGACCCATGATTTTAGAGTTTACATAGTTAAAATGCAAAGAAGTAAACAGTAATTTAATGTCTGCTACATTTGTTATTGGTAATTTCATACACACATAACCACAATTTGTTATATCATTATAAAGATAATCGTGTAAACGCTATAAATGAGGAGGACTTCTCTCCTCCTCAATCCCTGGGTCTGAACACAGTGGGTAGCTGTGCAGCAGGTTTCTTGCCCTGTCTATTCCAACCATTAACCCTGCCGGTAATCCAAAGGATTTTTAATTATAGGCAAATACACCAGCATGGATAAAGGTGATGTGTCTGAATGGTAACAAACCCAACTGATAAAAGATAAAAAGTCTGCCATTCTCCAATTCTCGCAAGCTGTCCCAACAAAAATACTTGCTGCAAACCAATAGCTTTGCTGTATCGGCCTTGACAACATCACAGGAAAAAACATGTAACAAACCCCATGGATCATGGAAACAAACACATACAACCCGTGCCGTGCATGTGCGCGGTCTCACCCAGTCATTGGATCTTACAGCTTGGCAGGTCTGCCTTGCCTTTGGAAAGCACATGAAAAATAAAGAAGCAGGGTCTTGTCATAGGATAAGAAAACTCCACTATGAATAATAATGAGAAACCAACGCATCATCACTCCATAGCAGCTTCGTGCGACGTCACTGAATTTGGTCTGCCCCGAAAATTATTTTAAAACCGGAAGATGAAATTAGCTGACAAAAGAATTATTTTTTTATTTATGGGAAAAATTATCCAGTTTTCCCAACAATTAAAGCTGACAGGTGCTAACGCTGTCTTAACTGATGCAACACACACACAAATCTCTTACAATTTCAAAAAAAGTACTCCAGGGTGTCTTGAACCTTTAAGGGGGCTAATAATATTGCCCTAAAATGTTAAAAAAAAAAAAAAAAATTAAAAACTGTTTTTGTTGTAGCCAAAAAAAACCTAATAAAAATATTAAAATATTAATTATTTTTTAATTTATTGTTAAAAAATAAAAAAAATCACTGGAGGGCCAAATAATTCTGACTTCAACTGTATATTATTTGTTATGGTTCTTGGTGTAAACAGGCATAAACTCTATCCTTCACAGGATAATTTTCTCCCAATGCTAAATTCAGTATGGTGGCTAACCTGGCTAAAATCTACTAAAAGCATTTAAAAAAAAACTGAACTTAACACTGGTTATATTAAGAAACTGTGCAGGTTTTACCTTAGAATAAGACTAATGATTCATTCTATTGTATGAAACCCAAACATTACGCAACCATACCATAAAACCAAGGCCTCCTGGGAATCCTTAAAATCCTTGTTCAGAGATTTAGTGAGAAAGCCATCTGTCAGTGGAATCGTACCAATAACAACAGGAATCAATTGCCTGAGGAATCAAATACTGAAATGGTGGAATTCACTCTTGCTAATAGGTGTATCTGGACAAAGGCGTGTCTTCAAGAAGATCATCCTGCAGAAAAGCAAATGCTTTATTTTACTTGCACTAATGTGAATCTGCAAAACATGTCACCATATTTGGAAAACATGACGACCACTGCTGTGTAGATCTTCATTGAAGTCAGAATTATTATCCCTTCTGAATTATTATATTTGTTCCCCCAATTTTTGTTCAACGGAACAAGTTAATCAACACATTTCTAAAAATGATAGACTCTATTTTACTGATCTAGACACAAAGTCTAAAGCGCATGGTGCAAAAGCAAGTGTGCCAAATCCTTTTTCTATTTTAAGGACTGAGGAATGTAGTTTGCGCCCTGCTAGTTTTGTCATGCCGTGACGCATTTGCTATTTACATGGCATACTTCGTGAGTGGATAAACTGAACGCTTCACTAGTGAGAAAATTGTTAAACGCACCATCTGCAGCGCGAGGATAAAGAACAAGCCTCCTCCATTCGGCCTTCTTTACTTTACTCTTTACTCCTTTACTTTCGTGGATGAAAAAACAGTGTTGTATGCACTCCACTAAAGACATCCATTAGCCTACATATTTAATTATGTTTGCCAGTGTTGGGTAAGTTACTTTAAAAAAGTAATTAATTACTAATTACTAATTACTTAATCAATATTGTATTTAAAATACTTTTCTAATTACTGTGTCTGAAAAGTAACTTAATTACTCAATAAGTAACTTAACTAAATACTTCTTGAAATCCCTATAAACCTGAGTGGACAAATAATAAAAATTTAACTCTGTAAATAATAAATACTTAGATAAAACATATGAGTCAAACATGAAATAGTTTAGCCTTTTAGTTTTCTGAATCATCTTTATGTTCTATTTTTTAAAAATCTATAATAATTACATGCATAATAATTTTTAGTATGCAATGTAACCTTCTTAAATATTATTCTGCATATCTATCGATCAGGCAGGATCATGCAATCTTTACAAAAAAAGCATTATTTTTGGCGGTATTAGAATGAAAGCCCGTGCAGTATGATCGGAAGTGGACAAAAGGCTTAAGATTTATACGGCATGTTTTTGCACTGGATTGTGTCTCTCTTGTTTACCTGTGATCCGATCGAGCAAAAGGTGTCTTATTACTCTGTAAACAGAGCAGCATCAGTCATGTTAAATTCACCGACTCCCTCTGTCACATCTGCGTAGTCATCCTAGCCTTTCTCATAGTAATCTTCATAGCCCATGTAAGGTGCGCGATAGCCTTGAAAAAGCCGCGCGCTTCAGCACACAGGCGAGGAAAAATAAATTGATTAATACTGTAATGTTCTTGTCTGGGAATATTTTCATTTCGTAAAACAGCCACTCGCTTCAGCTGAGTCCGACATCTTCCGCTTTATGACTAGCAGCAAACTGGCGCGCGGCGCTATCACATGCATCTGCACTACGATGATTTTAAAGCGCCAGAGTTTACTTTTACCTTTAGAACATAAATTATTAAAATTGTGTAAGATTATTCAGCGAGTTTAATTATTTTACAATGTAACGCAGGTACATTATAAGTAACTGTAATTAAAACACCTAAAAATGAACAGTAATTAGTTACTTTACTTTTTCAGTGGAAAAGTAATTTAATTACAGTAACGCGTTACTTAGTAAGTGCAAATATTTGTCTCAAAACTATTTCTAAATTCAGTTCTAATTTCCAGCAAACAAATAAATGAACAATAATAACGAAGTGTTTTATCCAGACACACGTCCTGTTCTTATGCCCCATATGATGATGCAGACATCTCCAAAACCCGACAGGAGGACAAATCTAAACTTGTTTATTAAAACAAATATAAATATGCAAATAATAAATAATACTTATAATAAAAACAACATTATAGAAATGCAAACTGTTATGAATAAACTGTAAAAAGCCCCCCGAGGTGCACAGAGGCAGTGGTTTTTATATTTATGAAGAAAATAATAATTTTTGTAACATTATAATCCTTGAATTTTTTTTCATATGTAAAGATATTTGTTTATTACTGTACATCCTTTGTGTATTAAGCAATGTGAAAGCATTTGGACCTGCATACACAGTAAAATCCTCAGAGTAAAATTTACTCAGTTTAGAGAACATTTGGTCCCTCTCTAAATTGAGTAAAATTTACTCAGCAGCAGAGTAAAGGTTAATGAGACAATGATGGGGTTAATTAAGTGATGATTGAGCACTGATGATGAACACCTGTCAGATGTTCACAAAAGTCCATATGAGATTAATTGAGAATTAACGGATTTAGTTATTTACATTTTACAAAAAACAACATGTTTTTTTTCCCCCCAATGTCACCATCGTTGAGAAAAGTGGTTGATTTACTTGGGCTCTTTGACTCGATTTCTAATGTTGATTTCCTTTGCTTGCTATGACAAGTCTAAGGTGGTCAATTGTGATCAGGTTGTTTGAGCCTGTATTGGTTCTTGCTCTTGATAAAAGTTTTAAGAGATTATGTTTCACTTTACAAATTATGTTTAATGATGGTTTATCATATAAGAAACAAAATTCAGTGTTTTTCAAGAGAATAGACCTCAGCTGTGGTTTTATAAATTTTCTAAAAACATTGAGCATCTGAATCAGTTTCGAGACACAGACATCAATAATCAGCGTATCCATCTCAACAGTGGTTAGAGATGATTATTTTGTTTTTGGCTGCAGTGTATGCTAAGAGAATCATACAACATTCATTCATAGTTCCCAGCATGCACTGTAGGAAAAAAAACATCACCATAGTTGAGAAGCATATGCTGATTCTTTATGTCTGTGTGTTTTCAGTGTTTCAGATGTTCAATGTGTTTTATGATCTGATAAAAGTATTGATGAGTTCCATTTTCTTGATACAAATCTATTTTTGTGTTACAACTTCATTTAAACTTAATAGATTGTATCTTATTTATAAATCATCATGTAAACACAACTTGTAAAGTCAAACATAATCTCTTAATACTCTTATCAAGAGTTAGATTCAATACAGGATCAGTCAACCTGATCATGTTAGCTCACCTTAGACTTGTCATAGCAAGCAAAGAAAAATCAACATTAGAAATCGAGTCAAAGACCCCAAGTAAATCAACCACTTTTCTCAACGATGGTGACATTGGGGGGAAAAAAACATGATCTTTTTTGTAAAATTCTGTACATTTTGTAAATTTTACTTCTCCTCTGTTTCTGCTTATTAACAGCAGATGTTCATCATCAGTGCTCAATCATCACTTAATTAACCCCATCATTGTCTCATTAACTTTTACTCTGCTGCTTAGTAAATTTTACTCAATTTAGAGAGGGACCAAATGTTCTCTAAACTGAGTAAATTTTACTCTGAGGATTTTACTGTGTAGGCGCACAACTAACGTGCTCTGTGCTATACCTTAAGCTTTTAGTTAATCAATGGCGCAGTCTATCTCAGTTCCTCAAAATAGCAATGAGTCAACAATGCGCCGTAACACACCTCCTTTATAGACCAGCACACCCATGAGTCCACAAAGCAGCGCAAATGGAGTTACAATTTAAACAACTTAGCTCAAACCGTGAAAATTAGGATTGTGCTGGTCTGAAAATAGCAACAAATCATGCCAAACACGTCTTACACCTTATTGCGCCAGGTGTATGAGAGGGCCCAATCGTTTGAATAATTTATTACTAATAACTGATTTCTTTTATCTTTGCCATGATGACAGTACATAATATTTTTCAAGATACTACAGCAGTATTCAGCTTAAAGTGCAAGTTAAAGGCATAACTAGCCAGGTTACGGTAATTAGGCAAGTTTAACAGTGGTTTGTTCTATAGACCAGGGGTCACCAATCTCGGTCCTGGAGGGCTGGTGTCCCTGCAGGGTTTATCTCCAACTTGCCTCAACACACCTGCCTGGATGTTTCAAGGATACCTAGTAAGACCTTGATTAGCTTGTTCAGTTGCGTTTAATTAGGGTTGGAGCTAAAATCTGCAGGACACCGGATATGCAGG
The DNA here is from genome assembly GCA_903798035.1 of Danio albolineatus. Taxonomy (NCBI): domain Eukaryota; kingdom Metazoa; phylum Chordata; class Actinopteri; order Cypriniformes; family Danionidae; genus Danio; species Danio albolineatus. The sequence continues at coordinate 5,803,427 of CAIGQQ010035826.1, read as the reverse complement.
ATCAACTTTGGTGACCACTGCTGTAGACAATCAAATAAAAATATTGCATAAGGGGGCTAATAATATTGACCTTAAAATGGGTTAAAGACTTTAAGACTTTATTCAGAATATAAAAATTATTATAGGAAATCCTGTGAAAGATTCCTTGTTCTGTTAAATATCATTTGGGAAATATTTGAAAAAGAAAAAATTATAATAATTTTGACTTCAACTGTGTATAGTTGACTAAAGCGTGAGACTCACCATTGGCAGATCTTGAAGCCGGTGGAACTCTGGATGTTCGCTCCGCTGGCGAAACCTGAGGAAGAGCACGGCTGAAACCATGGCAGTGCAGATGATGAAAATGGTGACCAGAGCGGCCAGCAGGGGGTCCAGGGGTGATGTGGGACGGTGCTGAACTTTCCCCGATTCTAAAAGATGGATGAATTGAGTGAAAACTGAGTATCACTATCATAGGAACTACAACTGAAGGAACAACATGTATTGAAGGAACAAAATGAACAATCCTCCCTATAGGCATAATAGGGCTGCACAATATATTGTTTCAGCACCGCAATGTGCGCATCCACAATAGTCACATCGCAGGATCTGCAATGTTGAGTTGGGATTGTATAGTTTATGATTATTCATTCATTCATTTTCCTTCAGCTTAGTCACTTATTTATCAGGGATCGTCACAGTGGAATGAACCGCATATGTTTTCTGCAGCGGATGCCCTTCCAGCTGCAACCCAGTAATGGGAAACACCCATACACACTTACATTCACACACACTCATACACTACAGCCAATTTAGTTCATCCAATTTACCTATAGCACATGTCTTTGGACTGTGGAGGAAACCGGAGCACTTGGAGGAAACCTAAGTGCACATGAGGAGAACATGCAAACAGGCCCAGCCGGGACTCGAACCAGGGACCTTCTTGTTGTGAAGCAACAGGGCTAACCACTGAGCCACTGTGCTGCCCTGGATTGAACACTCCTGGTCAAACTTATTACTTTGGACAGAATGACAGGGAAACATTTGCTATCCACACACCTTGATCCCCCACATCCAGTTCTGATGGTTCGTCCTGGTCTTCCAGAGGAGCAGGTCCAGTGCTCTTTGAACTGCTGGTTAGGGCGAGTTGAGATGTCTGTGGGTAGGTTGGAGTGAATGGTGGAGTGGTTTGTGTGATCTGAGACATGCTGCTGGCTGAAGTATTGACGCTCTGATGCCCTTCACTTGAACTGATGGATGTTGGAGCTGTTGACGCTTCTGCATCTGAAATGGTGCTCTTCAGATAAGACAGCGCTGTGCTGCTCGCAGAAGAACCTGCAGGAGATAAAACGACACAAGATTTGTTATCAAGCTTTGAACTAAAAGGAAAAAAATACCTCTCCCTGAAATGTTTCCAAGTGTTTCTTTATTCTGTTGAACACAAAAGATGATATTTTGTAGAAAGCTGAAACGATTCATTCATTTATTTTCATTCATCCACATTTCCGGGGCTGGGTCGCAGGGGAAGCAGTCTTAGGAGAGAACCCCAAACTTCCCCAGACACATTCTTGAGCTTCTCCGGCGAGATCCTGAGGCCTTCCCAGGCCAGCCGAGAGACATAGTCCCTCCAGCGTGTCCTGGGTCTACCCCGAGGCCTCCTTCAGGTGGGACATGCCTGGAACACCTCCCTAGGTAGGCGTCCATGAGGCATCACGAAACAGATGCCCGAGCCACCGAAGCTGACTTTTCTTAATGTGGAGGAGCAACGGCTCTACTCAGAGCTCCTCACATTATCCATAACGGTGTGCCCTGCCACCCTGCGAAGGAAACTCATCTCGGCTTCTTGTATCCGAGATCTTTTCCTTTCTGTCATGACTCAAAGCTCATGACCATAGGTGAGAGTAGGAACGTAGACTGACCGGTAAATCGAGAGTTTTTTAGCTAAATAGCACCAAAACTGGTTCTTTGGTCGTAACGAGGGGGGAACCTTTTTTGGTGCTATACAGCACCTTAAAAAAATAGGTGCTATATAGTTCTTTTGTCAAATGGTGCTATATAGCACCTATATTTTAAGGTGCTCATAATGTTACTTTACCCTTTCCGCAAATAAAACCGGCATAAGAGTTATGAGAATTAGCTATAAGAACAAGTGCTTACCAGTAGTAGTGGTGCTATATAGCACTTTAAACACCCCAAAGAACCACTGAAAAACCTTTATGGTGCTTTAAATGTTCTTTACACAGTAAAAGTGCTATATAGCACCCTGACCACCTTAAAGAACCACTGAAGAACCACTGAAGAACCACTGAAGAACCTTTATGGTGCTTTAAGGGTTCTTTACACAGTAAAAGTGCTAAATAGCACCTCAAATATCGCAAAGAACTTCTGA
>CAIGQQ010035826.1:5784871-5798549 GCA_903798035.1 Danio albolineatus | reverse complement strand
TTTTTTTTTTTTTGAGTAAATTCAACTCTGAGCTCAAAAATATGTCCGCCTGACTTTTAAACTGAGTGAACAATTTGTAAGTTGGGTTTTTTACAGTGTATTTTAACATCAGTAAATTAAAAATAAAATAGACTTGTAGGGTTTAAATCATTCCATTATGACAGTGGACACACAGTAGTTCTGTCCAAACAGCTTCCAAAAGATGATTTTCATCATAGGTGCCCTTTAACGTTTAACTTTAGAGCGATTCTAACTGTGTTAATGTTGTTGTAGGCTCTAGAGATCATCCAGATGTGGTCGAGTCATTCATGCAGCTTCACACTCAGGTCGGGGCACCCATATTTGTTTGATAACTAAATATATGCATAAATTATATTTGCAGCATATTTAACATTAATTGCCATTGCTCTAAATCTGGGGTGTCCAAACTCGGTCCTGGAGGGCCGGTGTCCCGCAGATTTTAGCTCCAACTTGCTACAACACACCTGCAAAGATGTTTCTAGAAAGCCAAGTAAGAGCTTGATTAGCTAGCCCAGGTGTGTCTGATTGGGGTTGGAACTAAACTTTGCAGGACACCGGCCCTCCAGGACCGAGCTTGGACATCCCTGCTCTAAATTATCAATCATTTTGTCCTATGTACAACATTACCATGTTTCTTTTTTTATAGCTTATTTGAAAAGATGATCTCTAATGTCTTTTCAGGTTTTGAAAAGAAAGTCTGACCTTTATCTTTCAGACCATCTTGATATCAAAGCAGTATTCTACTGTGGTGAGTGTCACATCATCAGACATTCAAATAACCGCGACATCATTTCATTCATCCGTTCATTAATTCTCTGTGTTGCAGGAATCTTGTCGTTCAAATTTCCTGAAACTCCAACACTGAAAGCAACCTGCCTGCTGTTTGTAAGTACATCACAATAACCGCAGAACATACAGGACAAACATGGGGATAAACTCTTTTTGAACCATTTCGGTTTGTAAAATTAGTCACGTGCGTGTAGTGTGCAGTATTCAGACTGATGTTCTGCACAGACGGAGCTGATCTCTCATTATGAAGATCTTCCTACAGTCAGAGATGTGCTACAGGAGGATGGCAAACTGCTCCTGCAGACCCTGCTGGAGGTCAGAGGTTTCTGCATGCTTGTTGCATCCATCAGCAATTCAGACAGAAATCAGTGTTTTCAGCGTATTCATTAGTGTTTGGGATCTTTCATCAATCCTTTGTGAAATGAAGTTGCATTGTTTGTGAATTTTATTAGTGAGTTATTGATTTGTTCAGTCACACTGGTTAAGTTTGTTTGGAAGTGACAGAGTAAAGGTTCGTCATTTTCATGTATTGTTTCTTTAGGTGGGCAGAGATTAATTTTTTTAAATCTAGATCAATCTCACTGTGGCGCCACGTTGGCGTAGTGAGTAGCACGTTCGCCTCACAGCAAGAAAGTCACTGGTTTGAGCCCCGGCTGGGTCAGTTGGCATTTCTGTGTGGAGTTTGCATGTTCTCCCCGTGGTTGCGTGGGTTTCCTCTGGGTGCTCCGGTTTCCCCCACAAGTCCAAAGACATGCGGTATAGGGGAATTAGGTAAGCTAAATTGTCCGTACTGTATGAGTGTGAATGAATGTGTATGGATGTTTCCCAGAGATGGGTTGCAGCTGGAAGGGCATCCGCTGTGTAAAATATATGCTGGATAAGTTGGCGGTTCATTCTGCTGTGGCGACCCCAGATTATTAATGGGACTAAGCCGACAAGAAAATGAATGAATGAATGAATCTCACTGTAATCTTACAAGATTAATCTAGATTAAAATGGCTCATTTGAATTCTGCCGAAGGCATTCAGAATATGTGTGCTGCCACAAATAATGATTAAAGTAAGTCTTTAAGAATGGGTTTGTCAAGCCAGGTGGCGCATTAGACCAGGGCCTCATCTCCTGTTTCCAAAATGCACACAAACTGCTTGAGAAACTGTTCTACTATGATAATTGGTGATGAAAATAAATAATGTTCTATAAGATGTACTTGTGTTTACTAACTGTATTGTACATAACTGAACTAAACAGAAATGGACCTGGAGTATGCATATATTAGTGGCATTATCGAAGTAAACATCGCAATCAAACTATTACCGTCATGTAGGACTTTTCCCCCATATATTCCGACAAGATCCATACACGCGGCTCTGTCAATAAAGGACCACACACACACACACACACACACGTCACGAAATGCAGAAGCTTTTTTTTTCATTCGGCATGCGTTATTAAATTCCAGAACACCCTCATCAGACCTTACTCCCTATTTGCGTCTAATAGCCCAGTTTGTCAGGGGGCATGAACGAAATGTTCATTAGTGAAGGTGAAACTGCCAAACTGCAGTTAAAGTCACCTAAAATTACAGGAAACTCTTACATAAAAGCTCTTCATGTAAACTTCTTACTTATATTATTGTCTATTAAGGCAAATAACTAGATTACAGATGTTCATGAGTCCTTGAATCACTCACCATTCAATTGTTTCATTCAAATGCACTGATTCATTCAGAACTGAAACATGCCATTGTTTATGGGTTAATTAATAAGTGAGTTGTTGAATCATTCACTCAATGAAATAGTTGAGTAAATAATTCTATAATCTTGTTATAAAGACTCATGTGAGCATAAATGATCATATCTTTCATAAATACATCCAGTGTTGTGAAAATGTTTAACCATGAGAGGTATGGCTTTTTCTTACTGTGCACCTAAATTATGGAATGCAATTATATATAATTATGAAGAGTGCCATTCCTCTGGATTGTTTTAAGAAGCTTCTTAAGCACTTTTCATTGTCACTTTTATGTAATTTGTAACCTTTTGCTTATTGATTATTGATTATTGATTATTGCGGTGTGACTTTTGGCTTATTACTGGAATTTTATGCAAGCTTGTAATTCTGGCTTGAGTTGCATTTATTATTAGTTGTTGAATATCTTGTAGCACTTTGAGTTTAAGAAAAGTGCATCATAAATAAAATGTATTATTATTATTATTTGAACTTATAAATCAGATGGCAGTGCTTTAAGAACATTTACCGCATATGTAAAGACTGAAGCACATAAGTATTAGTGTGTTTGTCCACTGCAGGCCATCGGGGGTCAGAGTCCTCGCAGTCTGGCGGAGCTTTTAGCGGAGGTCCTGTTTTCAGTGAGCAGAAACTGTCCCAGTGTTCTGACTCTGTGGCTCAGAGAAGCTCTTCTGCCCTCCGGTTTCCCCAGCTCACATCTCACCGCTGAACACAAAGAGCACTTCTGCCAGCAGATCCTCAGGTTTGAACACCGCATGAACATTAGCACACATATTAATACATGGATGTCAGGAATACTAGATTTTGATTGGTCGGTTGCTATTCCAAGGTATGTTGTTCCCAGATAACAGCCGCCGAATAACACGAGCTTGTTTTAAACTGGGTACTTCGAAACATGTTGTAGGTCAGTGAATACATTCACATCCATATATATATGTTGTATAAAATGTAGGTTAGTGTATGCTCCATCCACCCTGTTCGTTTCTGTCAGCTTTGCCTTTAATTAAAGAATTAATAAACTATTACGGCACAGACCAAATACATCCAGTCGGTTGTTTTCGCAGAATAAAGTCCTTCAGTCTTATACAACAGCCTGACGCCAGGATGTACTTTATCCCTTACTTAACACATTAACACACATTATCACTTGGCTGTCTGGAATACTTTGTTCTTATGGGTCGGTTAATATTCCAAGGTATGTTATTTCTAGATAACAACCGCTAAATAACACAGGCTTATTTAGAACTGGCTACTTCAAATCATCTTGACTGTCAGTGAATACATTAACATTCATTTTTATACACTTGTCTGACCTGGTTTTGACTGTTTGGCACCATCTTGTGACTAAATAACATATAGGTTAGTGTATGCTCCATTCACCCTGTTCGTTTCTGTCAGTTGTGCCTTTAATTAAACAATTAATAAACTATTACAGCTCAGAGCAATGTTTCTCGTCTAATTTTTACATTTTGTGGCAGGTAGCCACGTAAAAATGAGACAAAATACATCCAGTCGGTTGTCTTCGCAGAATCAAGTCCTTCTGTTTCACACAACTGCCTGAGGCTTGGATTTACTTTATCCCTTACTTAACACATTAACACACATTATCACTTGGCTGTCTGGAATACTTGATTCTGATTGGTCGGTTGATATTCCAAGGTATGTTATTCCTAGATAACAACCGCTGAATAACACAGGCTTTTTTAGAACTGGCTACTTAAAATCATCTTGACTGTCAGTGAATACATTAACATTCATTTTTATACACTTGTCTGACCTGGTTTTGACTGTTTGGCACCATCTTGTGACTAAATAACATGTAGGTTAGTGTATGCTCCATTCACCCGGTTCTTTTCTGTCAGCTTTGCCTTTAATTAAAGGATTAATAAACTATTACAGCTCAGAGCAGTGCTTCTTGTCTAATTCTTACATTTTCTGGCAAGTAGCCATGTAAAAATTAGACAAAATACATCCAGTCGGTTGTCTTCGCAGAATAAAGTCCTTTAGTCTTATACAACAGCCTGACGCCAGGATGTACTTTATCCCTTACTTAACACATTAACACACATTATCACTTGGCTGTCTGGAATACTTGATTCTGATTGGATTACTTAAAATCATCTTGACTGCCAGTAAATACATTAACATCCACTTTTATACGCTTGTCTGTTCTGTTTTTGACTATTTGGCGCCATCTTGTGGCTAAATAATATGTACCTTAGTGTATGCTTCATTCACCCTTTTCATTTTTGTCAGCTTTGACTTTAAACAAATAATAAATAGCTCAGAACAATGTTTTGTGTTTACTTTTTACATTTTGGAGCAAGTAGCCATTTAAAAATCTGATAAAATACATCCAGTTGATTGTTTTCGCGGAATAAAGCCCTTCAGTCTAATAAAGCCTGACATCTGGATGTACTTTAGCCCTTACTTAACACATTAACACGTAATGGGATAGCTTACCTAAAATTGAAATTCTGTTATCATTTACTCACCTTCCACTTGTTCCAAACCGGTTGGTGTTTGTTTCTTCTGTTGAACACAAAAGAAGATATTTTGAAAAATGCTGAAAACCTGTGACCGTTTGCTTCCATTGTATTTGCTTTTCCTAAACATTTTTTTATTCCAGTACTGGGTTGCGGCCTGAAGGGCATCCGCTGCGGTTCATTCCCCTGTGGCAACCCCTGATAAATAAGTGACTAAGCCAAAGGAAATTAATGAATGAATGAAACATTTTTCAAAATAACTTCTTTTGTGTCCCATAGAAAAAAATCAGGTACGGAAAAGCTAGCTGGTGAGTAAATAGTGAGTACATTTAAATTTCTGGGTGAACTATCAATGTAAACACTCTTTTTGTATTCTGAACTGTTCACACAGGGAACAAGTGAGCAAGCGACGGATGAAGGACATTGTGAAAGAGTTTGCTCTGTTGAGTCGTGGACTACAGGGAACTGAATATGCTGCAAACTACTGAACACTCTCAGAAGGAGCCAGAATGATCTTCAGCCTTCATTGTTTTGGTATTGTGGGGGGAAAGATAGATTGTTTAAAATACAGTCAAGCCACTTTGTTGATATGCAAGGAGTAGAGATGTAAACGCGATCTGAATGGTTGAAATAATTGGCTTTGACTTTGATTCATATAACACTAGCTATGTTTCCATCCAGCTATTTTTATTCGCATTTTGGATATGCGCATAAAAAAACGGTTGATGGAAACGCCATGATGCGCATAAATTTTGAAAATGTGCATAAAAAATGTATGCACATAAATGAGTAGGATAAACTTTTTATTCGATAAGAAAAGATGCACATGAACTGCGATGGAAACACTTATCCTGCATAAATTCCAGTATGCGCATTAAAAAAAGGTCATGTGATTTGGTTATAAGAGATCATGTGATGATAAAAATGTGTGTAAATGGACAAACCAGCAGGCCGAGCACATCGTAAAACATCTGAAATGTTGTTTTGCTCATTCTAAAACGCCTTACCATTTAAGTAGTTGTGTTATTATATTATTAATGACACCTTCAAACGCCACCGCACGTTCACTGCGTGTCAGGATTGCCTTCTGAGGCACAAGTCATTTATTAAATGAAGAGAAGATTGACGCAGCTTCTCCTACTGCAGCAAATTACATTTTTACTGTTGATATTTGGCGCCAGTTAATCAGGAAGTGACGATTTTGTCCGCTTTGACTCGTTGGATGGATTCATTCGTGCTTTTCGCACGTCTTTTATGCGATAATCCAGTTTGGCGCATAAAGTTCATTCGCATTTTTGGATGGAAACATGGCTAGTGTTACATCTAATGTGAATGTGTTAGAGCTGAGGTTGGAAATCTTTGTGAAATCCATCCTGCATTCATTCTGAGATTTTTTAAATGCATCGCTCTTCTCTCTTGAATAGATTTTGAGCTGGTTTTAACAGAAGATGGCGCTCTGTGGTAGTTTTAAAACAGCAGGTGGTGCTCTAGGCTTGTGTCTGAGGGCGCACTCACACAATAGTGTGCAGAAACACCCTTCTCCACTCACACTATGCTATCAAACCATGCCCAGGCCTGTTACCCAGATTGTTTGAGAAGTGTGAGTGCTCTGAATCGGGCTCAGGCACGGTTCACTTGGGCTCGCAGTACGCTTGTAGTGTGAGTGCAAAGCAAGCCTGAGCCTGAAACTGAAGAGGAGACTTGACTTTTGGGGACTGTTTCATATGGATTTATTAATCATTCTTACAGTTTAATGAATGTAAACTGTTGTAGACAATTAAGGACGCAATCCTCAACTATTTCCTGCAGCAGGAGGACTTTATGAACATTTATGAGCGTCAGAGGTGGCTGATCTGTTCGGCGAAATATTTGTGTGTCACTGCAAATCAAATGACTTAAACGATGTAATGATATAAAGATATCTCCACTGTGCTGAGCGAGAGCACTTCTCTTACTGAACAGCGCATGATCGATGACGTAAGCATGCTCAGGCCAGAATGTAATGTGAGTGCGGGCCATCGGGGCAGATGGGAGGGGACACAAGCATGCTTCGGCCCGTTTCAAGGCAACTGTACATAGTGTGAGTATGCTCTAACAGCGGATGATGGTCTAGGGTACTTTATAAAAGTAGATGGCAATCTAGCATACTCTTAACAGCAGATGATGCTCTAGGCTAGTTTTTAACAGCGGACGTAAATCTATGATGAGTTTTACAGCAGGTGGCGCTCTAAGCTAGTTTAAAACAGTACACCTCAAGGTGCCATATACAGTACTGCATTGATGCAGTTAAATTATTCACTGATATCTACACTGTAGGTATGTGGCTTATGTAGATAAAATGCTCATTTGTTTCACCTGGAATATCCCTAGAATCAAAATGTCTATATTATATATTGACCACATTTTATTTAATATATTGACCATATTTGGAATGGTCGTGAATACAAATGAGCTGTGCTCTTACTTGCATTCTGCTCTCTCGCGTGCATACCCGAGTTGTGAATAAAATTGAAGCTAAATTCATTCATTCATTTTCTTTTCTGCTCAATCCCTTTGTCAATCTGGGGTCACCACAGCGGAATGAACCGCCAACTTATCCAGCATAAGTTTACCCAGCAGATGCCCTTCCAGCTGCAACCCATCTCTGGGAAACATCCATACACACTCATTCAAACACATACACTATGGACAGTTTAGCTTACCCAATTCACCTGTACCGCATGTCTTTGGACTGTGGGGGAAACCGGAGCATCCGGAGGAAACCGATGCCAACATGGCGAGAACATGGAAAAACTCCACACATAAACGCCAACTGACCCAGCCGAGGCTCCAACCAGCGACCTTCTTGCTGTGAGGCGAACGTGCTACTCACTACCGTCACACCCCTTAAGCTAAATTATAATGAACTTTTCAAAAGAGACCAATAGAGATGGATTGTGTTGTATATTGAAACTATAATGTAAAAAAAATGCAAGGAAGGATATAAAATCAACCTTTGCATGAACAGATGTTTTGATAAAGTGTATTGCTGTTCTTTCACTTCAGAAAACATACAATTAGAGCCGAGTGATTGACACAATTCTTAAACATATGACAAAGTTCTCGACTGGCCTGCCTGCTGTCCCGAACTTGTCACCCACAGAGAATATGTGGCGCACTTTTGAAGCACGAAACGCGACACTGAAGACCCAGTAATGTTGCTCACCTTAAGACTTGTAGGCAGGAAGAATGGGACAAAATTACCCCTGAAGCCCTTCGCAATGCAATTGCCAGTATTCTCACGCCACAAATCCCCCCCCCCCCCCCCCTCCCTCTATACTTATTATCCACTTAAGTTCGCCAATGTAACCACCTCCCCCCTACTCACTCTTCACTTATTCTCCGCTTATTACTGCTATCGTCAACATACTCATTACACACTAAAAACACAAGTTGGCAGCCCTGGTATTAGTCTGTTTTGACTGCTGATCTCATGATTGCGTGACAGCTTGTTATGTCTGGAAGAGTAGAATGTGGCCTAAAGTACATGCAATGACATGCGTGCTCCGCGAGTCACAGTGATGCTTTTACATAATCACTAGCAAACAATGGTGTCTGAGGCTCACTGTATGGCCATTTCCATTTTGATCTCTTATTATTTTACTATGCCTAGGTATACCCAGATTTTCATTATAGGGCATCTTTAAATGTTCATGAGGAAGTCTGTTCAATTGAGTCTAGTATTGATTAATGTAAACACAGCTCACTATAAACACACTTGTATTTCACTTAAACCTTTCGTAGCTTTACTAATGATTGTTTTTTTAAGTTTAAGTGGTCTGTGTAAGGAATTGGATGAAAGCCGATTAAGGCTGTTTGTAAAGCATACAGCGCCATCTGCTGTTTAAAACTAAACTCAGAATACATTGAAGAGAGAACAGCGGGGCATTTGAAAAATCTCCAGTGCCAAGCAAAATTGTTTACTCGAGTGTTTTTCGCCACAACTCTGATGTAAGTGGTCACTTGCAAAAAAAAAATCTGTATTTTTATCTTGTATTCTATTATAAAGCGCTCAGTTTACCCACGACTTGTTTTCAGAGAAAATGTTCAGTTCTAGGATAACATCAGTACATTTTTATTTATTTTTTTGCTTATAGAAGCCGTTTTATCTGCAGTTTGCTTCGTTTTCAGGGCACCATTTTGACATTTTAAGGATTTGTCGATTTGTGATTCTGTGTGACATTTTTGAACGATCACTAAAATATCAAACTTCTAAAGCAATAGTTTGCCCGAAAATGGAAATCACCCTATAATATACTCACCCTCGAGTCATTCTAAGTGTTTGTCATGCTTTCTTCTTTCATACAAACACAGTCCGAGTACTTTTTATCCTGGCTCTTCAGTGCTGTGTAATGGTGTTGGGTAGAGGCCTTTTTTTATTTAAGCTAAAATCCGTCATAAAACAAGCCCATGGCCCGCTAGGCGATGTTTACGCAGGTTTTATTTAAGGAAGTGGTGTATCTTTGTAACAGAAATAGATATATTTTTTTCATTAATTAAAACTCTTACATCAGGGCTGCTCAACCCTGTTCCTGGAGATCTACCTTCCTACAGAGTTCAGCTCCAATCCTGATCAAACACGCATGAACCAGTTAATTAGGACCTGAACAGCACTTGATAATTACAGGCAGGTGTGTTTGATATGGGTTGCAACTGAAATTTGCAGGAAGGTAGATCTCCAGGAACAGGGTTGAGCACCCCTGACTTACATGTTCTTGACAGCTTCTTGGCTGACCTCTGACTGACGTATTGCGCATGATGATATAAACTGCATTCGTAGTGAAGATAACTGAGCGCCAGTTTAAATTAAATTAGAATTAAAAGTCGAATTAAAAGTGGAAAACGGGAAGTTAAAATGTCTAAGGATTTCACTGTAAGAAAAAGAGCTTGAGGTTTTTTGTTTTATTTACACAGCCGTATTTGTTTGAACCGTAAATCATCATCATCCATGAGAGATTCTATTTTTAATGTACGTTTTTAGAGGAAATGTTTTCATGATTGGGCGCCACGGTGGCCTAGTAAGTAGCACGTTCGCCTCACAGCAAGAAGATCGCTGGTTCGATCCCCGGCTGGGCCAGTTGGCATTTCTGTGTGGAGTTTGCATGTTCTCCCCGTGGTTGCGTGGGTTTCCTCCGGGTGCTCCAGTTTCCCCCACAGTCCAAAGACATGCGGTACAGGTGAATTGGGTAAGCTAAATTGTCCGTAGTGTATGTGTGTGAATGAGAATGTATGAATGTGTTTACCAGAGATGGGTTGTGGCTGGAAGGGCATCCGCTGCGTAAAACAAATGCTGGATAAGTTGGCGGTTCATTCCGCTGTGGCGACCCCAGATTAATATAGGGACTAAGCCGACAAGAAAATGAATGAATGAATGAATGTTTTCATGATTATTAACAAAGTCTTACTGAGCCAAACTTTTGAACGGTAGTGTTATTCAGTATCACACGACAAATCCTTCCGTCCGTTTTGTCACAAACATCGACAGGACTAGTGTGAAGTGTGTTTATTTTTCACAGATTTCATGATCTGCTTCGATACACACATATAAAATATTGAACTTTCATGAGTCATTTTCATACAACCTCACGACTGAGTCATGATATTGACAATATAGGTCATATAGGTTCATTTCTCTATTACTTCTACTTATACAATAGCACATCTGTTTGGCCATCCACAATGTACAATAATAAGAAGAGCTTGACGGACTCGACATAATCCATTCTGACAGAGTAAAACAGTATAAAAGAGAGTGAGGAAGTGCTGGGTCTCTGTCTCTGTCGGAGGATCTGGAGTGTTCAGGACACAGAACAGAGCGAGCTGAAGGCGTCTTGTCGTTCGAGGACGGACTGGATTACCGTATCCTGGTGAACAGGTTCAACACTGATTTGGATTCCTGCAGACAGAAGAAGACACTGTGAAACAGGTACATTTGGCTCTGTTTACAGCTAGTGTGACTGGTTAATCTTCCAATCTTCTCACATTTCTTTCTTTATTCCGGCTTGTGCTCACAACATCCAACATTAGCATTGATTGGGGAGGTTCTTTTGTCTCCCAAAGCATGAATCTGTTAAGGCCCAATCCCAATTCTACCCCTTAGCCCTTCCCCTTCCCCTTACCCCTCGTTTTGCGCGTTCACGTCAAGGGGTAGTGGTGTCCCAATTCTCTTTAGCTTGAAGTCGTAGGGCTAAGGGCGAGGGGTACACACCCCTTCAAACGAAGATTTTTCAGGACCACACTTAAAACGGAGGGGTAAGATATTTTCCCAGAATGCACCTGGCACAGCGGCAGGATAGCTAAACCCGGAAGTAAGGAGATCCACAAATTAGTATTTTTTGTCATTGTTACGACAAACAAACATATGTTTTAATATATTCATAACCGCGTTCGTGTTTTACCGTCATGCTTTAAAAAAAAACACACACAAAAAACCCTGCTAAACTCCTGTACAGCGGTCTCACAACATTCTGACACTCGATGACACTGGAATACCCTGTCAGTGATGTCTAGTGTCTGGGAATGAGCTTTTTACAGGGTCTGCTATAATGTTAATGTTGTTTTTGTGTGTTTACATAGTTGAGTATAGCCACGGAGTAAATGCACAGTATAGTTCCAATCTTATTGCTACATTAGATCATTATGATGACATAATATACGCCTTCAGTGATTTTCTGAAGATAAACACCTAAAAATAACCCAACTGGAATAACTCCAGCAGTTGTGATCGTCTGATCTCATATGAAGCAAGAGATCGCGATGACATATGATGACGTGTGCAGGTGTTGAAGTGCTGTCCCAATTCTTAGAGGTAAGTTTTAAAGCCCTTCCCCTTAACTCTCAGTTGTAAGGGGAAGGGGAAGAATTGGGATTGGGCCTAAATATGCATGGCCCATTACAACTCCCCTTGAGACAAATGTTTACAGAATTTAAATGGTTGCAGTCTTGCTTCAGAAAGAGTGAAGTTTTACATGATTTTGTAGTAAAAAGACTGGTTTTATTCAGAAATATTTAGTATTTGTTTTCTGGGTTTGTTTTTGTCACTTTTATTTTCCTAAAACATATAACTATGCATAATCTTTAATAGGTTTTTTTCTTTATGTTTTATTTAATTAGGGTATTAAATAAAGACATCCACCACAAAGTCAATGGCTGATTTTTTTTCCAACATTCTTCAGAATATCTTCTTTCAAGAGTTCACACTTAGCTGATGATTGATTATAAAGCGTATTTCTCCCGGGAGAGAGCCCTGAGCTCAGAATATCCTTGAGCCCGGGGCTCCCTCCCGTTTAAAGGGCGAGAGGAGAGTTTGAGCTCAGGTAAGTCTCGAGAACTCCCCCCGCTTGTGAACGTGCTGAGATATATCTGACTAGAGTTGCCTTAAGATGCTATTTAAAAGTAGTCGATTTACTTATGTAGTATGTTTTTTGGACGGTGGGAGGAAACTGGAGAACCCGGGGAAAACCCACGTGAACACGGGGAGAACATGCAAACTCCACACAGAAATGCCGACTGGCTCGGGGAGAGGCCGAATCAGCGGCGTTCTTGCTGTGAGGCAACAGTGCTAACCACTGGGCCACCGTGCCGCCCTATAGGAGAAGGGGAGGAGTTGGGGTGGAAAGGGGGATTCTTCAAGATGAAGATGACCGAAGTAGAAAGCTCTGGTAATTTATAGTATGTCAGGATTCGTCTGATTGGTGCAATATGCGGAGCTGATGTGGTACCAGCTGTGTTCTATCATAAGCACGTGATCCTCTCAAAATTAGTTTATAAATAAACCCCACTTAGTGTTCAACAGAAGAAACAAACTTAAACAGGTTTGTAACATGTAGAGGATAAATAAATGGCAGCTAAATTGTTATTTTTAAGTGAACAATCCCTTTAAAAGCCGGCAAGACTCAAGACTCCAGGCTGACCTTGGTGCAGCGTGTTTTACTGAAGACGTTCCAGAAGCGCAGTGTTTCGTCTCCTGCTCCTGTTACGATGGCCTCACCGTCCGGAGACACGGCCTGAACAGAAATAACACACACATACGGTCAATTCTGAACTGCACAGGATCACATTATTCCATTACAGAGCCAAGATCTGATTAGGCCTCATGTTCGCCGGTCATTTGTACTTCGTTATAAATCAGAACCAGAGACAGCAATGCGTTATGAACAATACAGCCGTTTACAACATTCACTGTGACTCTGTGAACTATAATGAGCTTCACTAGCAGCGCACTGAAAATGACTGGATTCAATGAAACGTAAACGTAACTACAATAAGAAAAGAATGAATAGTCTGTATCTAAAAGTTGTTTCAAATACTTTTTATTTGCAGCGCATTTTTAATATTTGGTTATGTTGTCAATATTTGCAGTGCGGTTTTATATTTGGTTGTGTTGTGAATATTTGAAGTGTGTTTCAATATTTGGTTGCGTTGCAAATATTTGCAGCGCATTTTAATATTAGGTTTTGCATTGTGAATATTTGAGGTGTGTTTCTATATTTGGTTGCGTCGTGAATATTTGAGATTTTTTTCTATATTTAATTGCGTCATGAATATTTAAGGTGTGTTTCTATATTTGGTTGCGTCGTGAATATTTAAGGTGT
>CAIGQQ010035826.1:5766956-5779611 GCA_903798035.1 Danio albolineatus | reverse complement strand
ATATATATATATATATATATATATATATATATATTAGGGCTGTCAATTGATTAAAAAAATTACCTAATTAATCACACTTTTGTTTGTGATTAATCATGATTAATCATGAAAAGCCGTATTTATTACAGAAATAAAAACACAGGCATGTGAGTGCCATTTGAATTTTAAAACAATCAATGCCAATAACAAACAAACATTATTTCCATGTTGGATTCTAAGTGAACTTCAAAAACATCCAAAATACAGGCATTGCAAATATGGAAATTGGAAAATAATAATAATAAAGTATTGAATACAAACAATTGTATTCATTGTAAAGTTGTTTTGCGAGTTGAGAACATTAATTATAAAGTAGAAACAATTTTGCTTAGTCCTCCTTAACATTTAGCCAGTCCAGTCTGTTGACATTATCAGGTGACAACACACACACACGAACGCACACACACACACACACACACAGACAGAGAGAGAGCGAGCGCGCAGAACAGCGCACTCCCTTCAAATAAAAAATCATTAAAGTATGACTGTATTTCTCTAGTAAGGATTCTGATGCAGCAACGTGAAGCAGACGCTTTACAAAAGTTGTGTGTAGGGGGAAACACGTCAAACTTAATGAAACATTTGAGTGCGCTTGGAATCAACTTAGAGAGGAATGGGCTGTCTTTGATAGCTTGCGACATCATCTGGCACTTTCACTGAGTACATTTACATGGATCCATATTATCCATATTATCCTTTATCCATATTCCTTTGCTCATTAAACACACGCAGGGCCGCAGCGAGCTGAACTGGTGCTCTAGGCGAACGGTGATCACGCCGCCCTCAACCCGAAAGTGAAAAAGAAAGTGACCGGTTCAGGGATGAACGTGAGGACCGGGAGGGAGGGGGTAGGTGTCGCGGATTAAAGTGAGGACCGAGGGGTGCGCTCACTATTCTGCTGCCCTTGTCGGCCACCTAGGTCGCCTCTATGGACGCGCCGGCCCTGAACACACGTCGGCCACAACAGGAAATAAAAAAAACTGCCACTGCGTTAAATGCGTTCATATTTTTAACGCGTTCAATATTTCAAATTAATCGGCGTGCGTTAACGCGCTAATTTTGACAGCCCTAATATGTAGTTGAAGTTATTTATAGTTAGTTGAACTTTTAAGCCCCCTTTGATTATTTTTCCTTTTTTAAATATTTCCCAAATTAAGGAAATTTTCACAGTATGTCTGATAATATTTTTTTCTTCTGGAGAAAGTCTTATTTGTTTTTATTTCGGCTACAATAAAAGCAGTTTTTATTTTTTAAAAACCATTTTAGGGTCAAAATTATTAGCCCCTTAAAGCTTATTTTATTTTTGATAGTCGACAGAACAAACCCTCGTTATACAATAATTTGCCTAATTACCCTAATCTGCCTAGTTAACCTAGTTAACCTAGTTAAGCCTTTAAATGTCACTTTAAGCTGTATAGAAGTGTCTTGAAAAATATCTAGTCAAATATTCTTTACTGTCACCATGACAAAGATAATATCTGGAGCTTGTTGATCTTTGATTTGTAACCCTTAACGAAATTCTATAAAGCAACATTTTATCAACCATAAATACCAATGTAAATAAGATTGTATTCGGTGACCTTTGACACTTGTATTGTGTCTTTTTTGTTTCTATGTTCTTTTGAAAATATAAAATTGTTTATTTTTATTTATTTATTTATTTTTAAAAATTTGCTCTGAACTGTTTTGAAGAAGAAGAAAAAATACTTGAAGCTAAAAAAAATCCTTTGTCGATAACAAGGAAAAAGCTCAAGCAGTACTGCATCCAAACAGCTAATGACAATTTGAAGATGCCTGACATTAAATGAAGTTATTTGAGTATTTCTCAGAGTTTTGCAGATTGTACACTGAATGATTCAATTGAAAATCATTTTAAAAATAGTGGCATTTTGACATTCATTGTTTTTCATAGTAAATTAAAGCCGATAGAATTGTAAAAAACAAAACTTCATTCTTATTCTGTGGAAAAAACTGATGCGATAAAAAGATTTTACTGATATTTTGTAACTCGACACTATAATTTGTTTCCAAGATGCCAGGGCATTATTTCTTAAAAGCACAGTATATATTTTTCAAAGCTAAATGCCATGTATTCATGACAAACAAAGGCTTAAGGCTGATTTATACTTCTGCGTCAATCGCATGCATGTGTTCCTGCGTAGCCTTCGTGAGGTCACATAGCCCTCGCCCTGGCTGACGCTGACCCTGACCCGCACCTCTCAAAAAATTTAACTACACGTCGCAATAATGCACAGCACAAGATCTGTGATTGGTCGACTTGGTAGCGGTGACAAGTGTGGGTGGTGCTGAGAGCTGCAAACCCGATGGAGTAAATGTTTACATGTGTCGAGTCCTGTGAAGGAGCTTCAGAGGGAAACTTTTGTTTTGTGTTTACCTTATGACTAGGCCCACACGGAATCATCAGATTTTTACTTGTGTAAATGTGTGTAAATTTATATTTATTCAGTTTTCAAATTTATTACAGGAATAATATTGACTAATATGAAAATGTTCATATGATTTATTTACAATACAGTTTATATAATAAACAGTTCATATTTTCTGTCTTCTAGTAGAGATTTTATGTGAGAGACTTGCTTTGTTTACCAAATAAGGTTGATCTAATTGGATTTGCGTTGTAAACAGTAAATAAAAGTTAAAAAGGTTTTACTTTTTCTATTTTTTACTATTTCGTATATTAAGGTTTTAGTTATTGGTACTCCTAAAATAATTCCGCATAAATCCGCAGATTTTTAAGAAAAAGCAGAGCAACACAAACAGTGCGCAAAAGTATAAATGCAGGACTACGTGCAAGGCATGCGCTGTGGGTCACGTCGATTACTCGACACAGAAGCATTAACCAGCCTGTAGTGATTGAATGGGACACACACCTACGCGTGCTGAATGTCCCTCCAAACTGGTCAACTTCCTCCCTCCGGCAGCATCCCAAATCTGAACAAATCCCTTATGAGTCCCAACAGCAACCAGACTTCCCTGAAAGCATGACAAAGACGAGTGAATATCATCCTGAACAAGTAAAATTTGTATAAGGTTTAAGAGGTTTGTGCTGACCCTCTCATTCCAGCACACTGATGTCACGGAGTCGCCGTCCACTGATAAATCACACAACCGCGTCACCTGCATAAAATCAAGAGCTCAATAATAACAGCATAATTTAAAATCACGTCTATAGGAGGCCAATCACACTGAACACGCTCTTCTGTTGAAAACGTGAGGTGCACCGCACTGCCTTTTTTGTTGACAAGAAAAAAATAAGTAGGGTGTGCTTTTTTATGTTGCTAGGCGACGACTGAATCAGCTTGAGCATTGCTATTGATGATGTTATGATTGTAATATTTAACAATATTGTGATATTCATACAGCTCCGGAAGTCATACAGCTCCGGATAACTTGAAACAACGACCACAAGCCTCCCTGTATCTTCTTGACAGCACAAACACTGCTGTCACCTAAACAGATACCCCGCCTCTGCCTTTATTTGATTAGAGAAGTAAAAAGATGCCACTGATGTAACATGCTTTTTCCGCTCAGAGCTGACTTTTTTCAACTGTGGGAGCATAGTGCACACAAAACACTTTCATTGTCTTATAATATGCATTTAGTTTTACCTAATTATCCCAGCGACTCCCATATGAATCGTTCAGTGATTCATTTGTTCCCAAACCCCTCCTTAGTGCAATGCTAATCTGCGCTGATTGGTCCAATGACCCAGTCTGTTGTGATTGGTCGACTGCGTTCAGCGTGAGAGAGAGAACTGCTCACCACGACTTATCAACAAGTAGTCAGAGTGCAGAGTGTATGTGTGAGCCCAATGCAGGAGTGCATTAAAGCATTGCAGTTGAACACACTATTCTTAATCATAAGTAAAAACAGTGACACACATTCAGTATTAATGTACACAGCGGCAAAAGCTGAACTATTTTGAAACTTGACGGTGGCCGTAGCAAAGACAAACAGCAGTGGATCGCGAGCTCACAAATGCATTTAAATCCGTAAACAACGCGCCATGTGTCACATTTCAATGTGGTTTTACACATGATATGAGAATATAAAGAGATAACCAGATACACTACAAGCGTTTACAAGTTAAAAAACACAATTAAATATACAATTTGCAAGCTAAAAAAAAACAAGGCAACCATTTTAATCAAAAACTTACACTTGTGAAATGGAGGAAGAAACTGGTCTATGAACTGTATACTGTTCTTGTCAAACTCTAACAAAGTCCCATACATCAATAGTCTTTTCTGATCCTTCCTTTAACAAACAGCCGATGAATCCCCCGTTGTAAGCGTGTAGATTGCTGAAGCACTTGTCAGAAAAATGACAGGAACACAGCACAAGGCTGGGGCTGTAATGCTGAGGTATTTCTGCAATAATAAACTTTAACCACTGATTCTTCACAGCCTCATGTTTGGATAGGGATAATAACACTAACTTTCCCTCACACTTCAGAGCACAGCGTCTTCGCGTCATGATTCAACCCGGGATCTGCTACAGTGTTTGTCTTCTTCTTTTTCTTTCTACAGTGTTTGTGGGCGGGGCCGGGGGTTTCAATTTTCCCGGGTCTGCGCACACAACAAATGGGCAGGGCTTGAGTTCCACATCGACGTCACGCCGGCAAGACTAAAGACTCATTATCGCGGTGATTCATTCGAACCACTATGAATCGACACTTTTATAGATGAATCAATAGTTTTAAACTCTGTGCACTTTCAGATTTAAGCCTTAGCTGGACATTTCACTTCATTTAGAGCTGTGTTACACACTACATGGAAGATCATTTCTAACCCATAATACCCATAATAAATAATACCCATACCCATAAAAACCCATAATAGGGTGTTACATATTGAGTAACTTAATGCTGGTGTGTATTGTTCCTGTGTATTCTCTCTTATCTGTCTCTTTCTCTCTCTCCATATGAGCAGAGATCAGGTGCAGCTGTGAGAGGGGCGGCGCCCATTATAAAAGCACGCTGTTGGCGCTGTTCATCGAGTTCTCTTCCTGTTTCCCCTCGCTGTTGTGTGTGTGAGCAGATTGCTCTAAGTTCTCTGTGTGGCAGTGAAACCTTCTTGTTCGAAACCCTTTTTCCAAAGTTATCTGGTGAGATATTCTGTTAATTATGGTAATAGGACGGTAACTTGCATTAGCAGTGGCTGATTGTTTCTTTCCTGTCTGCAACCCTTTTATAAAGTCATCTGGTGAGATACTCTGTTAAAAACGGTACTAGGACAATATCCTATGTTAGCTGTGGCTAAATGTTTATTTACTGCTGAATGATCTAAGGGAAGGCCCTTTTTCTTTTGTCACGTTTTCCCCTGTTTATTGGATAGTTAAGGAGTGTAGAATTGTTATATTATTTACATAACTTTATTTTTTGTTTGAGGTAAGATATCCAATATTAGGTAGCGTACTTTTGTTTTGTTTGTTGTTTTAGCCTCTTCTTCCCTTACATTTAATTTTGATATTGGAAATATTTGTTTAATAAATCTGTTACCCCTTTTTGACAACTTGGTCTCTGTGTGTGTGCTTGGGGAAGCAGGAACGGGGACTCCGGGTGACCTCTTTTAATAGGCGGTCATCCTTAACCTGCATGGCGCGGTGCTTCCACTAAGTAACATAGGGGTTTTTTAAAAGATGCACCTCTCAACTCATAAAGCGTGTTCGGTGTGATCAGAGCCTAGCTGTTTATCCCAACTGCAGTATCATACCTGACTGGTACAAGCGCTCCACAGGTAAACACAGGCCCCCAAACCAACACTTAAGAGATTCCCAGCTGACCAGTCCACCTGTTGACCAACACAATCCAATCACTGCACCAATAATGGTCATGTATGACAATGATGATGCATATTATACACCCCCAAACAATATTTTTGCTGCTTGTTTAAACTACTTTTTTTAAAATGAGCTGAATCAACACAATTCTTAAGCTGTTTTGGGGCAAATTAACTTTGGGACATGTTAACTTAACACTAGACCAATTTTAGTTTTTTGCAATTTAATAGTTTTGTTGAAAAAAACACATACGTAAATATGCGTACATTTCCTTTTAATATTCTTATTTTCTTAAAATTACAAAACACAAAAAGAGTTCTCATTTCTACCTAGAACTACTGTAGCGCATGCATTTCAGGTGTCTGCTACTTTTCCATGTGACCTAAATATGTGTGACTTTGTTCCCAAGCAACTTCCTATTAACATAAACAAAACTTTCTGATAGCAAAAAAATAACTTCAGTTATGTCTTTCAGCACATTCAGTGCCATGAAAAACCCTTCTCCCCTGCTTGAGAAAGTGAAAATGAAAGTGAGTCGAGGACATTCGCGGGTGGCTTAACTATACCTTTATAGGCTCTATTTCCAGAAGGATTGTATTTTTAGGTTGATGAATTCATTAAATATGATAACAGACATTAAAAACTTAATTTTAATATCTCAATAAAAGCTTTGATAGTAAATATCTTAAACGAGAACGATCAGAATGACCACTATTGTATAGTTCTTCTAGTAATTACAGATTTCTGCTAGTTCCAGTGTTAGTTGATTTGTTTCAGGACAACACAAAGAAATTGTGTGGAACCCAGCATTTTTTTACAGTGTAGAGACAACAGCCATGTGAAAAAGTTTGGACACCCTATTGAGTTTCAGGATTTTCTGTAACTGAAGGTTAAAATTTGTAAGATAAAACCTCAAGATGAACAACATCAATCAACTCCTCACGCTGTGACATTATTTATTTAACAAAAATAAAGCCAAGACAGAAAAGCCATGGTGACAGACTGAGGACAGACTTTGATTTAGATCCCGTAGATCCACTTTTAGCAGGAGTGATTAAAGTCCTCATTTTCTAGATGAGCTTCTCAGTCTCTCAGGTCATTCTGAACGAGTTTTGGAGTTGTTTCGCACTGCTCTCACAACAGCAGGATGAGCTTGGGACTTTTGTAACACTTTAATTTTGTTTTATTGTAGTTTTTCTGCTGTGCCAACAAAATGCTAAATCCTCTGTGCTGATCTTATTTTTGTTATTGGTACAGCATTTTTATTTTCCAATTATTAAGACCTGCCAAATATTGTTGATATGATATGGTTGACATTTCTGCAAAAAATGTGTTCCTTACTTTAAGTTTTTATCTACTTTCTAGTCAAAATATCTATAAACTCTAAAATCAAGAAGCAATTTCTAGACAAGCAAAAAATATTGTCTTGTTTTCAGAAATACGTTGCCAAAATGAAGTGAGTTTTTGCTTAAAACAATCTAAATAATCATTCCAATGGGGTTAGCAAAATAATCTTATTTTAAAGTATATTTATTGCAGGTTTTGCATGCTGTCCCAGGAGAGAACCCTCAGCTCGGAAATACTTGAGCCCAAGGCTTCTGCCTGGTCAATAAGCATAAAAGGGGATCCGAGATCAGGTAGGTCCTGGGAGCTCCTGTTAAAAAGGGAGGAAAAGAAGGAGATGGGGTGGAAGTCCAAAACGAAGATAGAGCAGTAGGGAAAAACGATCCATTTATTGTAAACTGGGATCTCTATGATTGGATTATGATTACAGATGAGCGGACAATCATGCTCAATCATATCACGTGCTCCTCTCGAAATGAGTTTATGAAACTTCACTTTAATACTCCTTTGGCAGATGATTTTTCATCTTTTAAAAGAACACAACACAACTTTTTTGCTCATCTAAAAATTGTTTCTTGGTTTAAGAATTTGTACATATTAAAGCATTTTTTTGCTGCGCAGGGTGTCCTAACTTTATTCCATGGTTTACTAAAAGGCTTGATTTGACTGGTCAGTAGCTTCATTTTACAGTATAACTGCAGTAAACTGCTGTAAATCATCTCAGATAGCATATTTATCACAGTAGCCTGTTCATAATCACAGAAAGACAATCACTCAAAATAATGTATCTCCAGAGTAAATGAAGTGTACCAGGTTGAGGTAGAAGTCATCCTGCAACTCTGGGGCATCCAGAACTTTGAAGGGGATTTTGGAAATCTTGCGCGCTGGCTTTCTGGGTGAACGCAACAGTTTGTGACTGCAGGCAAAAACAATACAAATATCACTATTTGAATCCCAGTAATACTGTTTTAGAAGTGATGTACGAACAACCATATTGCATCTTTTTATTATTACTATTAGCATAGCTTGTTCCAAAGAGGTTTGAGTCTCATAAAAGAAGATATTTTAAAGAATGTTGAAAATCAGCAGGGCCAGACAGAATCTGCAGACATTTATTGCTATTCCTGCCGAATGATTTTGAGAGTAAAGTACCTTAAACCATGAAATAATAAATTATAACTTGTTAACTTTTATCTAATGTAAGGTTTACAATGCAAATCCAATTAGAAATCAAATCTTATGTATAATATATGTACAAAAAGTCAGAAAATGTTACTTTATAAACTGTAAATCAAATAAACATAAGCATATTATTTGATATTACTGAAATTAATAGAACAACTGAATAAATATACATTTCCACACAGCGCACAGATTCAGTGTGGGCCTAGTAATCAAACAGTGGATGGTAACCACTGACTTCCATAGGACAAGAAAATGCTACTGCTTACAATGCTTTAAAGGTCCCATCAAATTAAAATAAAGTTTTGTAGATGTTAGTATCAGTATTGTTAGTTTTTAGGATATCTCTAAGCTAGTGTGCTCCAAAACAGTCACACAATTCACGATTAGAGGATATAAAACTAATATAAACATGTAGTAGAAGGTCGCTGGTTCGAGCCTCGGCTGTGTGAGTTGGCACTTCTGTGTGGAGTTTGCATGTTCTCTCCGTGTTTGCGTGGGTTTCCTCCGGTTTCCCCCACAAGTCCACAGACATGCGGTACAGGTGAATTGGGTAAGCTAAATTGTCCGTAGTGTATGAGTGTGAACGAGAATGTGTGGATGTTTCCCAGTGATGGGTTGGGGCTGGAAGGGCATCCGCTGTGTAAAACAAATGCTGGATAAGTTGGCGGTTCATTCCGCTGTGGCGACCCCGGATTAATAAATTGACTAAGCCAACAAAAAAATAAAAACTCAGTCCTGGAGGGCCGGGGTCCTGCAGATTTTAGCTCCAACTTGCCTCAATACTTCTGCGTGGGTGTTTTAGAAAGCCTATTAAGAGCTTGATTAGCCAGCCCAGGTGTGTTTGACTAGGGTTGGAACTAAACTTTGCAGGACACCGGCCCTCCAGGACCAAGTTTGGGCATCCCTAGCCTAAATGTATCAACGGTTTTATTCAAATCGCCTGATACTTCAGTTTCTCGTCAAATTTTGACCAGTCAAACGCTCTCTAGTATCTGACATGCACCGCCCCCTTCAAGACACTTCTCATTTGCTTTTCATTTGATGCACTTGAGCTGTGGTAAAACAAAATGCTATTGGTTGTTTTTTTTTAAGAGGGAGGAGCTACATTATATCCCGCCCTCTCTTCTTCATGTTTCAATTAAGATTACGCCAAACATTGAATAAACATGCACATTTCACAGCATCTTTAAATGCTGAAACCTTTTAATTTTCAAAATATCTCATTTTGAGTTGGAGACACACTCTCTAGACTGTTTCACGCGGTAGCCATTTTAGACAGCGAAATCGAGGCTGCGGTGGGAAGATACCCGGAAGTATGGCCTGAGTCACACAGGAATGTTATGTACCTGGCTGTATATCTTATCAGCGAAGAGAAAGTGACACAAATTTATGAATTCACCGCCTTCCGACTGACCCGAAGGTCCGTTCTGAATGAATAGTGAAAATAAAAAGGGATATCAGGCCTCATTTTCAGCCAAGTTAAGGGAAATCGCACTAGTCAGCTAACATTTTCTTTCCCAAACACACGTTTTAGATGCCATTTATCAAACTCAAGTTAATGAACTGCTTCTTTACTATATTAGGCTCGTCACCATACAAAATTTTGGTTCTGAAATGTAAAAAAACCTCAGTTTCCCGTTAACATGTAAGGCACTGTTGATGGCGTGTCATTGTGGTCACGTGCTCAACAGAAATGACTGTGATTTGCCATGACAGTCGCTTTTGCGGCACTTCTCTGCTGTTTACAGAGTGCACAAACGAGCAAACGAGCAATCCGCTTGATGAATCGACTGATCTTCACGGCTGTAAAACGATCCAGTGTCCGTCTATCTGTGTTTGCAATCTGTGAAGAGCAGTTAAATAATGACCTACACTGCCAATCACAGTCATTTCTGTTGAGCACTGGTGAATACTGTGGCAAATCAGCTGATTATGAACTTAAATGTGCTTAAATGTTAGCGGGAAGTGGACGTTTTTAAAACTTCAGTACCGTGACAACACTTTTACAGACAACACAAGGGTGTGCTACAGAGGACTGCCTTGTTTTATCTCTCACCGGGTTACGTAGGCTGAAGCAGGGAAGCCCCCACGGTGTTTACCTGCTGCCATGAACTGAAGTCTTAAGGCCCCGTTTACACTAGTGCGTTTAAGTTTAAAAATGGCGTTTTAGCATGAAAACAATCCGCGTCCACACTAGCGTATCTCAACTTATCTCTCTCCACCAAAAATGTATATCACGTGACCATTCGCGCATCATTCGCGCACTCTGGGCATGCGCGTTCAAGTATAAACAGGAAGCACGTGTCTCGCTCGGCATTTGGTTATTGTTAGTCAACAAACGCTTGTTGAACGATAAACGCGATGGCAAAGAAAGCAAGAGAGGTCTTTTTGTGGACAGACGACGAGGTCGAGTTGTTACTTAAAGTAACAAATGAATATAAAACATCCATGGCTATCGAAAATACAGTGTTTAAAGAGAAGGCTGGTCTGCCGTCTGCCGGTGACGTTATAGTCATGTGCGCTCGACGAATAAGGGAAGGATACTCAATGACCCAACGCCCCAATCACGTAGCGAATCTCAGCAGCCACGCCTCCGTTTTCCAATATCTCCGTTTTCCACCGTCTACACAGAGACGCAGCAGCAGCGTTTTAAAATGAAAACGGCCTCTCCAGCGTTTCTAAAACGCTCCGTCTTTGCGCCTCGAAAACTCCGGCGTAGTATGGACGGATGGCGTAACCGTAGCAAAACTTATGCGTTTTAAAACGAAAACACACTAGTGTAAACGAGGCCTAAGAGGACACTTAAGCGTAATACTCTTAAAGTGACGTTGTTTGATGCCTAATATGCTTTTAATTGTTTAAAATAAACTAAACAGAATGATATTAAAGTGATGTTTACACCATTTCTGCATTTTGAAATCGTGGCAACAGCTGGAGGTTTGTAGTACAAAGCATGTTGTTGCAATGTTTACAGCACTGATCCTATACTTCTGGATTTCTTCCCACCGCAGCCTCGCTTTTGTGTTTTAAAATGGCGCCAGCATGAAATAAGTGTATTCACACAATCTTGGAACATTCATTCATTAATTCATTTTCTTTTCGGCTTAGTCCCTTTATTAATCCGGGGTCGCCACAGCGGATTGAACCGCCAACTTATCCAGCATTTGTTTTACGCAGCGGATGCCCTTCCAGCCACAACCCATCTCTGGGAAACACATTCATACATTCTCATTCACACACATACACTGTGGACAATTTAGCTTACCCAATTCACCTGTACCGCATGTCTTTGGACTGTGGGGGAAACCGGAGCACCTGGAGGAAACCCACGCAACCACGAGGAGAACATGCAAACTCCACACAGAAATGCCAACTGGCCTAGCCGGGGATCGAACCAGCGACCTTCTTGCTGTGAGGCGAACGTGCTACTCACTACGCCACCGTGGCGCCCTTCTTGGAACAATAATGACAAATTTTCTTTTTTTGTTTAAACTATAACTGTTAATTCGTGGCAATTACTTTTGAATTTGTCGTTGCGTTTGAGACCAAAAAACATCCTTTTTGTGTTGTGCAAAAACAACAATTGATTACTGGCTCCATCATATCCAGAGATGAGAGAAGAACCATACCTTTTGTTACTAAGAGGAGAGAGGGAATAAGGTGAGATTTCATTGTCAAAAGGCACTCTCTTAGTGTGGATGGTGTACTGAAAAACAGGAGGAAAGACGAAGTTATACAACAGTCATGTTCTAAGTTATGGATAAAGTACCTGACAAAAGACAAAAGTTTGGCAAAACCTGATAAAAGTGTTTTCGCCTATCAAAGTTTTAGGAACAACAAATAATAACTTGGTCAGTTGGTATCAGAAGTGGCTTATATGAATGAATATATTGATTTTGAATTATTTCATTAGGACAGTAAGGTCTGACTTTGCTTAGACAAAAGTCTTGTCACTTAACAGAAATAATGTACAGTATGGAATATAAAGTCTATAAAGAAAAAGAATTGATATTGTGTATGACTCCCATGAGCTTGGAGGACTGCATCCATACATCTCTGCAATGACTCAAACAACTTATTAATAAAGTCATCTGGAATGGCAGAGAGAGTTGATATTGTGTATGACTCCCATGAGCTTGGAGGACTGCATCCATACATCTCTGCAATGACTCAAACAACTTATTAATAAAGTCATCTGGAATGGCAGAGAGAGTTTTCTTGCAGGACTCCCAGAGTTCATCAAGAATCTTTGGATTCATCTTTAATGCCTCCTCCTCCATCTTAC
>CAIGQQ010035826.1:5718135-5747027 GCA_903798035.1 Danio albolineatus | reverse complement strand
TATAGTATTTTTTTCGTGTGGGAGTTTATATACAGTAAAATACACTTCACTGTAGTATGGTTCAAAAACACTAGTTTTTACTATAGTATTTTTAATGTGGGAGTTTATATACAGTATAATACACTACTATAGTCTGGTTCATAAAACACTAGTATTTACTATAGTATTTTTTAGTGTGGGGAGTTCACACCTTTGCTGTGGTATGATTGAAAGACAAAAAAGATACCGTTTATGATACGTCAACTACTTTTACTGCTATTTTAGTCATTTACATAACAATGAGTTTGGAAAAGCGCACATCTCCGCCTGTGTTCGGGGAGGAAAATGTGCAAAGTCATGCTGCCATAAACACTTCTCTGTAATTTGGTCTTTCCACGGAGCATTTACTCCTCTGCGCAGCGGATCTCGCGGAGTATCGCGAGACTTGTGCAGGACCTATTTAAACACCAGTCGCTGGCCGTGAGTTCACGCTCATTCATTCACTCTCGGGTCGTGAAGACAGTTCAAGGTAAGGAAGTCGCTGTTTAAGAGTTTCATCCTCTTTATTTTTCCCCCTCGATGAAGTATAGTAAATGTACACGCTTTATGTTCTTTCTCACGGAAATTTCCGTTTATGCTCGAAGCTTTTTTTGGAGGTCTTTTTGGAAGTTTTATTTTTATGCTAATGATTTATTTACGTTTATTATGTTTGATATAGTTCTATATACGTTTGGTTAATAGTGCGTTGTGAATTGTTAAATTTAATGACCTTCTTTGAAGACTCGTACTTGTTGCACCTCAATGTATGCTTTGTTTATTTTATGTTAATTCTTCTGTTGTGCAACGAACACGTCTCAAGATTTAACCCTTTATATGACACTTTTTTAATGAACATTAGTAACAGGGGATGCATAAAATATTAATTTGTGCGAATATTGTGTGAACTAAATACAAATGATACAAATACAAATTCATCGTACATCTAATTTAGTTACACAAATGTTACAAAGTACAAAAAAAGTCAATACATGAAGTAAAAACAAATATTTAAAGAAAAAAACTACATTTTTTAAAATGTATTTATTTATTAGGAGTGTTATATAGGTCAGGGGCGCCTGCAGGATTTTATTCCAAGGTACGCACAAATCCAACACCGCCCCGCCCCCTTTCCCCCGATCATCTCCAAACACTGATGCTTACTGTCAAAGGCTACATTATTTAAGGGCATTCGTTACGACATAATTTGTTTCCTTTTTAAATATTAATATTTCTTATAATATTAATATTTCGCTCATCTTTAAAATTCTGACATATTAAATTATAAATTTGCATATTACAGTACAGAAGATTGTGATACAACCATTAGTGAAGTATTAAACCCTTACTTTCTACTTACCGAAACTCATCCATCCGCACAGTTGAGTATTGGACGGACTCAATCAAAAATGTAATTTGTATATTTTCTTGGAATTTTATTTTTTAAACGAATTTCGAATAGCTTGTCTCATGGTTTAAATATTTTTGTTGGTCAGTGATTTATTTGATAAAACAGAAGAACGAATAACTTTTGAATAACATTCAAAACAAGTCCGCTATATGCTTCAACAATGCCAAAACACGAACTGGATTGTCAAATAAAATAATAATCTAGCCTAAATAAAATTAAAGTGAAATATTCACAGTTTCAGAGAAGCCTATATCGGGGATATTCAATTGGCGGCCCGCGGGCCGAACCCGGCCCCCAAGACCATTTTTTCTGGCCCTCCAATAAGTTTGAACAAACATCAGAGATAAATTTAGTTCAGTCGAAAAACAGCCTCTATAGTTCTGAAGTGAGGTGCGTCTGTTCAATACAGCACCAGCTGCAGGTAAAGGCTGTACAGAGCGTGAGTCACCTGACATTAAGCGAGTGGAGCTGGCACCCGAAAATGGCACCCGTACGCCGATGCCAATATGCACACACACTGGATTAACTATAGCGGCGGGCCGTTCCACCATCACGTCCTTTCCGCGCGCTTGTTTGTTATTTCTAATGTAGAATGCGCCAATGTGTGCGCGCAAGCGGTAACGCGCGCGCGGCTTCCCGGGCGCACGCAATAGAAAACATTGCGGTGAGGTTGTATCGTGGCTTTCAGTGCAATGTAAGCAATATATATGTTAGACGAATTATTATTAAAATGATTATGTATGTACACTGTCAGAAATAAAGGTACAGGAGCTGTCACTGGGGCAGTACCTTTTCAAAAGGTTCATGTACCCAAAGAGTCCACAGTGGTACCTCAAAGGTGCATATTCGTACACAAATGTGCCTAAAAAGTACCTTTGAGGTACCATTATAGACCATTCAGATACAAATATGTACCTTTTGAAAAGGTGCTGCCCCAGTGACAGCTCCTGTACCTTTATTTCTGAGAGTGCATGAACACAGATTATAACAACAGTTAATCTAAATAATTAGGCCTACCTAAAATAAAGCTTAAATTTACATTAGATGCATTTACTGTAAACCATAATTATTCATCAGACTATAATCATACAACCAAAATCTATAATTGTTGCATCCATAATTGTTATGCAGTTCAAAACACATAAATGTGTGTGAAAGTAGAAGAAGCCTATACTTAAACAATACTCTGCTTTTGCTGTGCTTTGAAATAAAACATTTGAAGGTTTGTTAAAAAAAAAACACATTGTAAAATGTACTGATATATTAGTTTTTCCTGTTGCGCTGGTCAATTACGATTTAATTCATTTAATCAAATAATTTGAATGAGCAGGACAGGCGTCCCACATTACCTTGGAAGAACAAACTCGGTTGAAAGGCTAAGACAACTCCGAAAGTCGTGAGAATGGAGATGTCTGCATATTTATGTCAGTCGGTCAGATAAATTTCTGTGCATGGAGGATGCGCACGGGCTAGGCCTGGAGTTTCCCCGGCTCAGCTGCTGATCAGACTGCGGTCTTCACTCCGTGTGGGGGATCAGTATTTGTCTCATTAGTTTTAGGCCTATTGGCAAATGTCTCAAATAAGTTTCTGTTTCAAAGAGCGTTTACTCACTTTGAACCTTGTTTTAAACAATAACTGATTGTAATTTTTATTTTGCGGAAAAACTGCCGCAAAAATAAAGCCTATAAAATAAAGATTTCTTTACACAATGCAAGTACATACACGCTTTAAAACACACAAACACACACCTTTATTTGCTGTTATGGTTTTTGTTTTGTTTTGTCAATATATCGTAATATATACTGGTTAATAATCCATTTAAATTATGTAATAAATAAATAAATAAATGAATAAAAAAGCGGCATCAATTCCCGCCCTCTCGTGGTAGGTACGCACAGTGCGTACCGCCGTACAGCTGCAGGCGCCACTGATATAGGTATACCAAAAAGGATGATATAATTTAAAAGTAATGCTTATAATGATAATATTTTTTTTCAGTAGTTCAGCTGTTTGACATATTTCTTATTTAGCGATATTCAGACAGATTCATAATAAAGTTGATAGTTAAAGTCAATACAAAATGTACTAAAATTAGGTGTACACTCGATAACTACATTTGTGAAGATGGAAAAGGCCACAGAGAGTTAATTTCAACACATTGTCCACTTCTTTATAATCTGACTCCCAAATCAAAAACAATAGATTAATTGACTTGAAATCAAAAAGTTTTTTGTAAGCTTAGGAAAAAAAGCCAAGATGTTTCTGTCCAAAATTCCTCTACAAAATTGCATTCTAAAAATAAACGTGCTATTGTTTCCATATTATAATTTTAAAATGTACATTGTGAAAAATTGTTTATATAAAATTTCGATAATAAATAATTACAGGGATAGGCATTTCACATTTTAAGTCTGTATAAGCAAACATTCTAATCAAATGTAATAGTTTCTTTTGTAGGGCACTTGTTGAAACTTTTATAAATGTAAATTAGACTCTAATTGATGTCAAAATGACCATATATGGATCTTTGCTCAAAGGGTTTAGTAGTTTTCTTTCTGATACAATTATTATTGTAATGGATTATATGTCACGTTTCTGTACTATGGTGCTGTAATAACATGAATGCATGTGGCTGTTACTACATGTGTTGCAAACTGAGGAAATTTTGACGTGACAAAAGAAACCAAAGGAGTTCCTGAATGCTAACTGGCATGTTCAGTCATAATTTGCATTTTGAAAACGTAATTTATTTGGGTATTTTAGTTATATTATGAATTAATTATAATTGCGACGTTTTTGTTATTAATCTATTTATTTTTGTTTATTAATTTTCATATTCATATATGTAAATTTTCCAACAGAAAACCCTGTTTTACTCTGTTTCACAAGGAACTGAAAAGTTACTTCTGTATTATTCAACATGGTAATATTAGAAAAGCCATTAAAAACTGTCCATTTGTGTTCTGTTTTGGAAACTTTTGATTAATGGGAAGGTCCTGCTTGTCTATAATTGTAAGAATCTTATTTCATTCATTCATCTTCCTTTGGCTTAGTCCCTTTATTCATTAGGGACCGCCACAGTTAAATGAACCACCAACTTATCCAGCATATGTTTTAGGTAGCAGATGCCTTTCCAGGCACAACCCAGTACTGGGAAACACCCATTCACACTAATTTCCACACATACACTACGGACAATTTAGTTTATTCAGTTCACCTATAGCACGTGTTTAGACTGTGGGGAAAACCGGAGCACCCTGAGTAGGGTTGGGTGATGTCAACCAATTTGGCATCGTGCGACGTCTAATGTGAAACATCGCGATGGACGATGGTATTGTGATCGTAGGCGGCGGTGAATTTAATTATGAATAATAATTATTCGGAATGAATAAATTATTTGTAGCCTACTGTTTCAACTACCTGACCTGCTTGGTTTTTGTTTTAGCCGTAACTAAATCATAAATAAATAAAGATAAGTTACACACAAATTACATAAGTTGAATTACTGTCAATCACTTTTTCCGCGGTACTCTGGTATGAATAGGCAGAGTGATCTGTGTCGTTATAATGGCGTCGGCAAACTTGGTTTGTAAAAAAGGTGCACAACCAACAGAAACCAACCAACAGTATCTGAGGTTTACACTAACATTACTTAGTACAAGCGTGAAAGTGAAAGATTGAACCAGTGTACTGACGTTGTCACACATTACCTGATAGATTCAAAAGACCAAAGAGTTGTTAGAGACAAGATTAATTAAATATCATGATTAACAACTATAGTGTGATGCCATCCAGCGGTACATCCTTGATAAACTGTCCGTCATGCACTAATCTCTGGGGTTTTGTGCTCAAAGCACCCGCTGCATGCCTGGAGCTCAGACGTGTACATATGGGCTGCAGTGTGTGTGCTTGCATGCACACAGTCACGTAACATGTGTTTTCAGTGGTATAGAGTGGACCGAGATCTTTTTAGAAATCCTAGATGAAACGTCAGTGTGGATGTGGATCTTTTGTTCTAAAATGCCATTTTAAAACTAAGACGTATTAGTGTAAACAGGGCCTGAGTGTGTATTATTCACGAGCGAGTTGCTGCTGCGAAGGGGGTGGGGTGGAGGACCGTGATGTCAGCATCGTGATGTCTATCGGCATCGTCTATCGACCCAACTCTAACCCGGAGAAAACCCACGCCAACATTGGGTGAACTTGCAAACTCCACACAGAAATGCCAACTGACCCAGCTGGGACTCGAACCAGTGACCTTATTGCTGTGAGGCGACAGTGAAAGCTAACCACTGTGCCACTGTGTTGCCTAAGAATTTTGTTTAATGTATTAATTTAGTAATTAAAAAAAATATACAATATAGAAATGTACAATAAATACAGTATTAATAAAATATAAAACCCTTTTTAACAATGAATGGTTACAGCTCCAGCATAAAAATGTATATTGGAAAAATTGCGAAATGTTCTTAAGATAAGCAACTTTCTCACGATGCTGTTATTCTGTCTGTCTGCCTAATACCGTATAATATTGCGCATATTACAGTACTGCCTGTAATATTACAGTAAACAAAGCGTTTTTAGACCTCACAAAATAAAGCAGAATATAAGACAGTAAAAAAATAATTTTATTTAATGATTTATACACTTGTTTTGTGTGTGTGTGTTTAAAAAAAAACCATATTATTTTGCTTTATATCACCCTGGCATCATATTATTTGTTTTATTATCATGTACTTGTTCTTTAAAGCATTAATAAATTATGATATTAATCAATTTTATTCTTGTCTTGCTTTACAAAAAATAAATAAAAAAAATAATAGATTTTATCATATACATTTTAGTAGTAAGCTTAGTATTTTGAGACTCCTGAGATGCATCATCTTCTCTTAAACAGAAAATGGCAGCTGGAAATGCACATATTGGGAAACCTGCTCCAGACTTCACAGCCAAAGCGGTGATGCCTGATGGACAGTTTGGAGATGTCCGTTTGTCAGACTACAAAGGTATGAGCGTGCGGAGCAGAAAGCTAGCAAATGTTCAAGCTGGATATCTTTTAATAGATTGTGAATATTTAACTGTTATGGGTTTTTTTTTTTATTGGTTTGCATAAAATCTCTGCAATGAAGTATTGCAGAAAATTCAAGGGTGTGACTTTATCACACAAATATTTTTATTTAAAGACAGCAGCCTTTGTGTGAGTGTCACTGTTCAGTTTTGACAAATCCTCTGCTCTTGTTTGTAGGGAAATATGTGGTGCTGTTCTTCTATCCACTGGATTTCACCTTTGTCTGTCCCACCGAGATCATCGCCTTCAGTGATGCTGCTGAGGAGTTCAGGAAAATCAACTGCGAGATCATTGGTGCTTCTGTTGATTCCCACTTCTGCCATCTTGCCTGGTGAGCAATACATCATGGGGGTTGTTAGATCACACTCTCCATGCCAGATAAATAAGATCTAGCCCCCGACATCAGATCCAGTCTGAAATTGTCTGTTTCTTTGGAAAATTACTGCTTAACAACATTGTCCAGGGACAAAATAGACCTTGGAGACATTCTCTTATCTCTTATGCTTGAAAACAAGTGTGCTTGAATCCACACTGTCATAAGATCATACCAATCTGAAAAAGGAAATGATAATGAAGCAATAATTATAAGATAATAATCAAATCATTAACTAGTGGTCAATAAAAGAATTAAATCAAGAATAAATTAAAGTATACAACTGAAAATAAAACAGCACAAATGAATGGTTTGCTTTTTGAAACAACACGCACATAAGTTTGCTACAAGGATTTTCAGATCCTTGTTATGATTCTTCAGGGTCGTCTGTTTTTCTGTATTTGATATTTTTCCCTAAAGTTCTTTTACTCAAGTTTAATTAATTCTGTTTTTTTTAACAAGCTGAATAGGTGTTTTGTTTTTAAATATATTTTATATAAGTTATAAGTTATATAAGTTATAATATAAGAAAAATATAAGTTATGTTCTATAATATGTGACTTTGCATGAATTACAAAACTAGTCTTAGCCAAAAATACAACATGCAAGTCAAAATTATACATTTTTATTTTAGGCCAAAAATCAAAGTAAAGATCACCTTTCATGAAGACATTTTGTAAAATTTCATCCATAAATCTACCAAAACTTAATTTTTCATTAGTAATATGAATTGCTAAGAATGGAATTTGGACAATCTAAAGGTGGTTTTTATATTTTCTTTGTTGTTATTAATAATATTTATTTATTTGTGAATAAATTATTTTATTTTTATAATTTTATTTTTTTAATTTAATTTTTTTATTATTTTATAATTTAATTTAAATTTAATTAATTAATTAATTTATTTTTATTCTATTTAAATGTATTTAAAATAAAAAATTGTAAATAAAAAAAATAAAAATACATAAAACAACTTTAAATAAATAAATTAAATAAATAAAAAATAAAATGTAAAGTGAAAATGAATAAATAAAATAAATCTAAAATAAATAAATTAAATAGATATAAAAAATGAAGAAATTAAAAAATAGTGAACAAAAAATAAAATATATATATTTTATTTAATTTTTTTGTGTATTTTATTTTGTTTTTATTATTTTTTTTATTATTTTATTTATATTTTGATTTATTTTTAGATAACATTTTTATCTATTTTACTTTATTTGTAGATTAATTTTTATTTATGCATTTTTGTTATATTTTATTTATTTAAAATATTTATCAATTAATTGATTAATTTATTTTATTTATTTTTATTTATTTTATTTGTTTATTTATTTTTTGAATGTTTGTATTTTGAAACTTATGACTGGTCTTGTGATTCGGTGTCAAATATATTCTACACTTACTGAAAAACTAACCTTCTAACAAAAGGTAAATAATGACATTTAAATATCTGGTTCCCGGAGGAAGTTTTAAGTTCAACCAATTAAGGATACGGTGTTCCTCATGGCTTAATCAATGTTTATATCCTCTGCTTTTGTTATAGTGAAAGTTAATATGTGATTTAAAACTGGGTTAGTGGAGTTATTCAGTATTTATGTACCCACCAATAAATGACAATGTTTTGTGTGTGTCTGTGTGTGATCACAACAGGACAAAAACACCCCGGAAACAAGGTGGTTTAGGACCAATGAATGTCCCTCTGGTGGCAGATACTCTCCGCTCCATTTCTAAAGATTATGGTGTACTTAAAGAAGATGAGGGTATTGCTTACAGGTATGGATGGTATACCAGAAAATCAAATACACTACTATATGTACACTACTAAGTACCATACACACGAAGGGTAAAAAGTTATTAGGCAATAGTTAAAGATGTAGTTCATCCAAAAAAAAAGACATTTATAGTTAATTTACTCACACTCAAGTCACAGAAACTACTTTTTTCTTCAGTAGAATATTTAAAGAAGCCATTTATTTATTGATTAATTGGTCCTTGTTGATTGTGTATAGTGCAAGTCAATGGTTACCCGTTTTTAAGCTCAAAAATAAATGCATACAAATGAGTCCAAACCAATCCCCGTGGCTTCTGGTGATCCACTGAAGTCGTATGAAGCGAAACGATTGGTCTGTGTAGGAAATTGAACATTGTTTACAATATTATTAGGTTTAATCCTCAACCTGGACAGACATTTCTCAACATGCGCACAAGTGCAGTGAGCATGAGCTTCTTGTCGCTTGATAACTGCCACCTAGACTGAGTATTAAAGCTAATAATATTGTAAATAATGCTCAATATCCTGCGCAGATCAATTGCTTCACTTTACAAGGCTTCAATGTGTCATCAGGAGCCAGGACTATAGATTTGGACTTGTTTGAATGTGTTTATTCTGAATCTAAAAAAACGGTAGCCATTCACTTCCATTATATAAATCCCCAAGAAGCGCAGATTCAGCTCCAAATCTTCTTTAATGTTCTAGTGAAGGAAAAAAAAAGTCAAAGACGACTCAAATGACTTAAAATGCTTTGTTTTTTTTAAATCCCAGAGGTCTTTTCATCATTGATGACAAAGGCATTCTGCGGCAGATAACCATCAACGATCTGCCAGTCGGTCGCTCCATAGATGAAACCCTGCGCTTGGTGCAGGCCTTTCAGTTCACCGATAAACATGGAGAAGGTAACGCTCTCATCTCTGACCTGATTTTATGTATCATTCATTAGTGTCTACAATAAGAGGTGTAGTGGCTTTTCTTTAAGGAGGCTCTCTCAGTGGTCAAGACAAATTTTTACCCAAAATGTCTTTTAAAGTTTTATTCTTTGCAAAGAAGGTCAGACAGTCATACAGCAACGCAGGTTTCTGCAGAGTGAGAGACACCGAAACAGAGTGTGTTCTCCTTTTATCTAGTTTGCTGAGCTCTCAAGGTCATTAATGACATAAAGAATGAATCACAGTTACATCAACACTCACATTTAACCTTTGCCTGTCTATATTTCAGTCTTAACTACCACCTAAACATATAGCTTTTTAAATCACCATGTATGTATCCAAATCTTGTCTGGTGATAAGCAGATGTTAAAGTGGTCACATTTGGTATAACATAAACGGTACATCCATGGAGGAATAAAAGAACAGACCTTTATAATGTGTATATAAATGAATTTCCACCACAGAGGTAAAAGGAATGGGATTACATGCTAGAGTAATTAAAATAAATAAATCAGTTAATACCAGTAATATTACACTGTAAATAATAAATCCGTAAACTTTACTGTAAAAAAACATCAGCTGTGGTCACCAGTATTTCACTGTTTTAAAATACCGTACAAACTGTAAAAGTAATTTCTCGGTTTTTTTACAGTAAACTACCGTATTTCATTAATTTATAGAGGTAATGTGTCTGTATTTTGAATTACCAATATCTACACATCTTATGTAACACACAGACAACGTTAACACAGCCCTATGCAAGTGATGATGAGAAAGTTACATAATGAACCAATGCTCATCACAAACCACTTGCAGAATAGTGTATCAGTATATTGAAGGTGCTCAGTGTAATTCACAGCTATTAAACACCAGTATTTTCCAGAGATGGGTTGCGGCTGGAAGGGCATCCGCTGCGTAAAAATATGCTGGATAAGTTGGCGGATCATTCCGCTGTGGCGACCCCGGATTTATAATAAAGGGACTAAGCTGAAAAGAAAATGAATGACTGACTGAATAAACACCAGTATAACACACGCAACACAGTGGCGCAGTAGTTAGTGCTGTCGCTTCACAGCAAGAAGGTCGCTGGTTCGAGCCTCGCCTGGGTCAGTTGGCATTTCTGTGTGGAGTTGGTGTGGGTTTCCTCCGGGTGCTCCGGTTTCCCCCACAGTCCAAAGACATGCAGTACAGGTGAATTGGGTAAGCTAATGTGTCCGTAGTGTATGTGTGTGAATGTTTCTCAGATGGGTTGCAGCTGGAAGGGCATCCGCTGCTTAAAACAAAATGCTGGATAAGTTGGCGGTTCATTCCGCTGTGGCGACCCCGGATTAATAAAGGGACTAAGCCGAAAAGAAAATGAATGAATGAATGATAACACGCATAAAATTAAAGTCATGAAATAAACATTGTTTATCAACATTAGATGTAACATAAATTTCTAATGTACATCACTGATGGAGAAACAACTAGACACATCCTTAGTAATGTCAGCAAAAAGCAGAAAAAGTGATGTGCCATGCAGGGAATTCTGGGAGAGTCAGTTTACAGTTATTTGATATATATATATATATATATATATATTAAGGAAACATCCTGTTAACCAGTGGTAAACAGTGGTTTAATATTTTATAGTTGTTGTTTTTTTACCGTTTTAATGAAAGTACATGTATTTTTACAGTGTACATATAAATTTGCTTTTGTTGTCGCTTGCTTTTGTTCTAGTTTGCCCAGCCGGATGGAAGCCCGGAAAAGACACGATTAAGCCCGACGTCAATCAGAGCAAGGACTTCTTCTCCAAGCAAAACTAAAACAAAGAAATGCACTAGACTGTGCAGCGTAGTATAATAGACAGGCGTAATGTGAATTAATGCTACTGTACATCTAATTTACAAGTGGTTATTCTTATTATATAGTGTTTTATATATTTTGTCAGAAGTTGTAGGACCAAAGTGTGTCAGACTAGCTGAAATGTATTGAAACGTTTGAGTTGGTTTGTTAAACTTGTGTTACCTTTTGTGAGAAGAGATGTTATATAGTGATGACCTTCGGACTATATTGTGACCAGTTGCATTTCAAACAATAAACACACATATTTTTTAAAAAACTGTTTTATTGTGAAATTTTAGAAATCAAAATTATAAATGACAATCTCTGTTGAAGACATTCATTCTAAATCTCTTCTCAGATGGGATGGCTGGCCAAATCAAGGGGTTACCATGGGCCAACTTTGGTCCTTGGGCCCTATTTTGTGCATTACTGTTAGAACTTGCATATTAAGATTATCATGATATACGTTCAAATATTGAACATATGGCAGTCTAGCCAGCATGGAGTTATGCTAGTGGTTAGAGTAACACGCTAATATTTAAGTGTTTAGTATATACATATGTG
Organism: Danio albolineatus; assembly: GCA_903798035.1. NCBI lineage: Eukaryota > Metazoa > Chordata > Actinopteri > Cypriniformes > Danionidae > Danio > Danio albolineatus. The sequence continues at coordinate 5,735,060 of CAIGQQ010035826.1, read as the reverse complement.
ACCTAGGACCAAATGTATATTTTATGGGTAAAAATATATATATTTTTTTATATTAAAAACCCTTAGAATATAAGGTAAATATTATGTTCCATGAAGATACTGTATTTTCCACTGTAAATATGTAAACTTTTGATTAGTCATGCACTTAAAGGTATTTTTTTCTCGGTATTTGTATTTTTTTAACCCTCAGATTCTGTATTTTTTAGTAGTTTTATGTCTGCCTGCCAATTATTATTATTTTAACAAAGTGTACATCAGTGAAAAGCTTATTTATTCAGCCAAACATGACACTATGACTGGTTTTGTGGTCTAGGTTCACATATTGTGAAGTTGTAGGTTGAGAACCACCTGAAATTTATTCAAGCATTTAAATTAGTATGTTAACTTACGTCTTTTTATTTATTTATTTTTATTTTTTGTGTGTGTGAGAAAGGATGTAATAGTGAGGACAGTCTGGCTATATTGCTAACGAAATTTCAAGCTACATGTACATTCACTGATCCTCACTGTGTAAATGAACATTATTTTATATTAAAATGTAATATAACTATAGTCTATAAAAATTGCAGTCCAAATAAATTTGCTGTAGTATTACATAGTCAAAATATGTACATTAGAGAAGTTTATTGTGATCATTGGTTGTCATACGTCGTCCTCTTCAGGACTTTACCGCCAAATGCGCGTGACAGGCACCGACAGGGTACGCGCTTCATTTGTGACGGGCTGCGGTTTGTATTTGCGCGGAACTTAACAATAAACGATAATATTTGTTAAATAACACTTTGCCCTGCATAAACATCGATGTATTTATTCAGTTAAGGCTTTGTTGGTTTATTTATCATTGCCATAACTGTTTTGAGGAGGTCGTTTTATAGCGAGGTGGCTAACGGTAAAGTTAGCTCAATAATGACAACCTTACAGAAGAAACTGAGTCGGGACAAACAGGTGCTCGCTGAGGTGAGATACTAACGTTAATTTAATGACATTTACACTGTTAACGTATATAAAACAAAATATACCATGTTACCAAATGTGTTTGCTTCAACTGTCAGGGTTTTTTTACCGTATAATTCATTAAAAAGGGTAATAAGGCTCATAGCGTTGAAGTGAACGTTACCACAGTTTTACCTCAACGTTCACTTTAAACAACCTTGTAACTGGGATTTTAGCGAAGACATAATGTTTATAATACCGTGAAATATATCAAATATCCTGATGTATTGTACTATTGTAATATTTTTTGAAGATATTAACTTAAGTTAATATCTTCAATTAAGTTAATATCTTCAAACAATATAACAATAGTTTTTTGATGTACATCATAAAATTAATATTTGATATATCACGAATGACAATGACATTGTAAGGCTCAGTTATTAACGTTAGCCCTTTTTTAGACCGTGTGTTAAAATGAAATTGAGGTGATTGTTATTCTTTATGTAATGTTTTTTTATTTTATTTTACTTTTGTTCTCATTCTTGCCATTGAATTGTCGTTGGCATTTTTTGTCTTTACAAATACAGTTACAGAATACTCTATGACATTTTTTTAAAGTTTAAAATTGTCTGAAAATGTGCATTATTTTTCAGTGTTATTGTGCAAGATCTAAACTTAAGATTTTTTTAAGAATCTCTCAGATTTTTAGTTGTTTTTGACAATTAAGTAAAATTTTTTTATTAAATAAAACCATAAAACAATTGAATTTCAAATTGAATTCAAGCACTTTCTAGGACCTGTGTTTGTTTTTAAGCACTTTCCCGCCATGAAACCATATGTCTGAAATTAAAATTCTTTCTGACTTTTTTTTTTTTTTTTTTTTTGTTTTTGGAATTAAAATTTTTTTCAAAAAACATTTTAAATTTTTAAAAAAACCAAAAAAAAAACCCCCCCCCCCCCCTAAAGAAAAAATCTGAAAATAAATAAATAAATAAAATCAACCAAATAATAATAAATAAAATAAATACAAATACAGAGAAAAATAGTATAATAACAAACCATATACATACGTACACGTATACCTTCACTCAATCCACATCTAAGGTTTTTAAGTGATTAAAGAATGCAACAAATTGTTGCCATTTTTTAAAAAACTGTTCTCCCCTACCTCTGATATTGTATTTAATTTTCTCAAGTTTTAAAAAGAAGACTAAATCTTGACAATGAAATAGAGTTGTGGGGAGGTCCAAGACAACAGTATTCTGCGTCTAGCGAGAAGAGATGTAAAAGCCACAATGTCAGCGTGTTTCCGGTTTAAAGGTTGACACTGAGAGGGAACACCAAAGATCGCGATTCTTTCTGACTTTTAAAAGTGTGGGAACCCTGAAAAAAAAAAACATCAACATAAAACTCATAAAAAAAAGTAGCCTGAAAAGAACTTGAAAATAGATTTATTTCAGTTAAGACACATTTTTGTATTACATTTAGGCTTGTTGCAGTCATTTATTTGGGAAGAGGAAACATTTCAAATGTTTTAACCCGTGGCTTTGCTTCTTCTTCTTTTAACAAAACCAAAGAATTTAAACTAAAGTTAAACATTAAACCATAATATTGTGATAAACATCTCAGTGTCCTCCATATTTGATTAAATATTGACAAAGTTATGCACAAATGTTTTTTTTCCCCCGAGTTTATAAACTTAACTTTGTTATCTCAGCTCAACGAGGCCTGTTGCCGATCCTAAAAAGTACAAAATTTATTCATTATGGGATGTTGTTATACCCCTCTGTGAACAAAGTCTGGAAAAAGTGACTGAAAACAACATTGTCATGCATCTGATTATGAACATGCTGTATGGCCATTGTCGTTTTTAAAGCTGCTTTGGACTATTATTGTGAATTATACTGAATCTGTGTTTGTCATCAGGCTCTAGATACAGAGGCTCAGTCGCTGGTGTTTGTCAAACGCATGGTGGTTATTGCTGTATCTTCTATCACATACCTGCGTGGGATATTTCCAGAGGACTCCTACAGATCCAGATACCTGGAAGGTACAGTTATATTCAATCGTAGATGGATGCAGACTTGGATTTGCAAGCTGAGACTGCATAATTCAGCGATGCAACGTCAAACATAATGCAATCAATAGAGCTATTGACATCACTGGGGCATTAAAAGCATGAGACTTGAGTCTGCATCCGGCCCCCTCATTATATTACACACACAGTTTTATTAATGGCTAAACATCAGACTGTTTTTTAAATAGGTTATGCGTTGAATGTTGTTCTAGATTTGTGTATCAAAGTCCTCAAACAGGACTGTTCCTCTCCTGGAGCCCACAAACTCATCAAATGGTAAGTGTGTGTTTTATTATTCTGGTAAATCTGATTTTATATTTGTAATAGTGCACAGTAAAAACAAAATGATGGTATAAAAAGTATTTTTGTCCTTCAAGGCTGATGGGATGTTTTGATGCTTTGGAGAAGAGATATGTGAGTTTAAATAAATAAATATTCAAATATATTGTTTGTATGTATATTAAATAAATTGTTATATTTTCCAGCTTCAAATGTTGGTAATTGGGGTAAGTGTGCAAAAATGTATGTTATTTATTTTTTTGTTTGTTTATTTATTTATTTATTTATTTATTTATTTATTTATTTATTTATTTATTTATTTATTTATTTATTTATTTATTTATGTGAGTTTTTTAAAGGATACTTAGAAAAGCAAATTACATAAATTTTTGCATTTTTTTCCCCACAGGTGCACACAAGCCCAGATGACAGTAATGTAAGTTTACAATCTTCCATTGAGTTCTTTATTAGTTTAGGGGGTAACAAACACTGTTTGCTTGCAAGAGCCAAATTTAATGATAACCTCAGAATACATTAATTTGGCAGATTTATATTTTAAGTATTCAAAACTACTTTTAATATTTGTGTTTTTTTTGTAAAATGGTAAAATAAAATAAAAATGCCTAAACAGTATTATTATCATTGTTTTTTTCTATAATATGTATTATTAGAATTATTATTATTTAATTATTATTAAATATTTAAATTATTATTTTATCATAAAAGATTATTAAATATATAAATTCTTATAATTATTCAAATATTATTAAATAATTATAATTTAATAATTTTTTATTAAACTGAGTTCTAAGATTTCTTGATTTTTTTTTGCCCCGCAATAAGAATAAAACTAGTTGAATAATAAATCACAGCAAAGCAATTTTATTTTTCACAATAAATATTCAAAACAACATGAGAGTTTAAATTCTGTATATATGTTTTATTGCAAGGACAGAGAAAATACAATATATAAAACTGTATATAAATAATATATAATATTATATTACTATTTATTAGTTTCCCCCAAAATAAAAAAAAAATTTAAAGATTTGTAAGCAAGTATTTTACAGTGCTTTAAAGATGCTCAAACGTCTCTGTCAGTGTTTTCAAACTATTATATTTGATTTACCAAAATCACACAAGTGGCAATTTTACATCTGTCACATGATAATGGAAAAGTGTCATATCCATAACAGGAGCTTTTCCCTCATAAATGCAAAAATATCAAATAAAATAAAATCAACGTATTTTGTTCTCTAGTTAGCCGACTTTTATCTTTTTTTATTAGCATTATTTCTTTTGGGTTGTACAGGTTTATTCACAGAATATCTACAAAGTATGTTGTATAATGTAAACTCGCAAACTTTTTTGGTCACTTTCATAACGCATGTTTATTTTCCTCATTTAAAATATAAAAAATGTTTATGGATTTATATTTTTCTGCTCCCACAACTTTTTCAATACTTTAAATAACAATACTTTCTATGTTTATGTTTTGAGTTTTTACTGCAAATGTTACATCCATAATGCTGAAAATGCTCATATACAGATTTATTAGTATTTTACTTCAAAACTAGGATTGTGAATAGAATGAATAATCACAATTTTTCTTATTGTCTAATATTTACTTGTATAAAACCGAAAGCTTCACAAATTTGGCAAATGAGTTACAATAATACAACTTCTCCAAATCTGATGTTTTGTTTGTGTTGTCTCAGCACGTCATCGAGTCCTATCAGTTTAAGTTCAGATACTCAGAGCATGGACCACAGATGGACATCCTGAGGTGAAGTATTGTTCATCAGTCATTGTTTTGTGAAGCTAAAGGATATTGTATATGTATAATTTTCTTTGGCTTTCAATTGCGGTTGATGATACTCATTCTGTTATTATATATTCTTCAGCTTTGGGTCAGTAAATGGACACATTGCAAAACACCAGCTGAAATATCCATTCACTTACACTAATCCATTTATTAATGCTCTCGTCTTTTTTTATATTTCAGTAATGTGAATGGGGACATCAGAGTGACCTTGGAGGACACAAAGAAAGCTTCAACGTTGCTGATCAGGAAACTGTTTCTCCTCATGCAGAATCTAGAGGCTCTGCCCACCGCCGTTCACCTCACGATGAAACTCTACTACAATGATGATGGTACAATACACTGTACTTTTACATCCTTCTGCTGCTCTATGTGACAGAACAGTTCGTTAAAGAATTTAATCTAGAAATCCAGGTTATTTTCTAAAACTAAAACTATAGCTTTAACTATAACTAAAACTTTTAGCTGTCGCCCTCCACTTTTTAAACATAGACATGAAAATTTCAAGTTTAACTTGAATTAATGCCAATCCTCAAGACTTTGGTGCAAAGATTGAAGCTTGGTCTCATTTCAAATCATGCAGATTGCTGTTGGTAGCTGAAGTGGGAGAAAAAAAGTTAATTAAACAAAAGCCATGTGCATTTATGTTTATGAAAATAATAAATGTTCATTCATTCATTCATTTTCTTTTCGGCTTAGTCCCTTTATTAATCCGGGGTCGCCACAGCGGAATGAACCGCCAACTTATCCGGCATTTGTTTTACGCAGCGGATGCCCTTCCAGCCACAACCCATCTCTGGGAAACACATCCATACATTCTCATTCACACACATACACTACGGACAATTTTATCTTACCCAATTCACCTGTACCGCATGTCTTTGGACTGTGGGGGAAACCGGAGCACCCGGAGGAAACCCACGCAACCACGGGGAGAACATGCAAACTCCACACAGAAATGCCAACTGGCCCAGCCGGGGATCGAACCAGCGACCTTCTTGCTGTGAGGCGAACGTGCTAACCACTCGGCCACCGTGGCGCCCAATAATAAATGTGTATTTTTAAAATTATAATTGTTTCGGGGGTTTCACCTTTATTAGATAGAACAGTAGAAAGAATTGACAGGAAAGCATGGGGAGCAGAGAGAGGGGAAAGATCCACATAGGACCACAAGGCGGAATCGAACTCTCACCAACACAGAGAAAACATGCAAACTCCACACACAAATGCCAAATGGCCCAGTGGGAACTTGAACCAGAGACATTCTTGCTGTTACAGTGCTAACCACTGAGCCACCATACTAAATTGTATATTTTGTTAATGTTTTACTGTCAAAAGGATCGAGCCTTAGGATCTATAAATTAGGACTGCACAATCGTTTTAGCATCGATATCGCAATGTGATCATGCGCAATAGTCACATCGTGAGTATACGCAATGTTGAGTCTAGATTATAATTTATCATGTTGCAAGTGTTTTTTAGGCCTGTAACTGTGTGAGGGTTTTAAAAGCATTCAGGCCTAAGAAGTTGTACCATTTGTAACTTTGACAAATTAATAACAAATAATTGTATTAATTTGTTTATAAAACGAAGACTATGCGGCAGGGCTCAACAATAAGGATTGCCCGATGGCCCGGGGACAGTGTGAGAGATGCTCGGGACAGTAGACAGAATCGTTACTGGCCCGATCAGGCCAGTGCTGCCTTGTCACTAAATTTTAATTTGCCTGTGACTTTGTCAATTGCATGCATATATAGTCTTAAAATCAAGAAATAGTTTGTGCTTTCGAGTATTTGAACGCTACCTTCTCTGTGAAGTCGTAAATACCTTATTGCTTTTTTGGTTTCTCTTATCTGATTGGATGTTGTGAGCATGTTATTTTTTTTCCGTAACCTGGTAAAAACCAACACAGCAAAGAGACGACAACATGACGGCAACATCAAATTATGAGGCTAAAAGAAAATGTTATTTTTGTGATGTTTTTCTTTTTGTGATGTTTTGCTGTCAAGTCAGCCAGGTTTTGTTTTGCAATAAAATACCTGCACATTTTCCTTAACATTTTTAGAAATAATTTTTGACACATTATTTAAAATATGCGGCTAAGAAATAGCAATTAACTTTTTTTTTTTGGCGGGGCAAGTGAACAATTTTGGCAGGGCAAGTAAAAATCTGAACCACTGGTCCAATCGGGCCAGTAGAAAAAATCCTTAGTGTTGAACCCTGCTATGCGAAAATATTTTACATTTAATTATTAAATTCCTGTATACTTGAATACTGTTTGACTCCTCGGAAAAACAATAAAATGATGTTTATTTAAATTGTATCTTTGTAAATTATTATATTTTATGAATTCATACAGTATACAGAATCATCCCAATCAATCTAAAATTCTAAATACTTTCCAAATAGTTGTTCAACTCATCTAGTGAAATTGTATTCATATCACAATATATATCGCAGAATTTAAAAAAGTATATTACAATGTTAGATTTTTCTCAATTTTTGTGCAGCCCTGCTATAATGACTTCTGCGCTTTTGTCTCTGTCACTCAAGTTACACCTCCTGAATATGAGCCACCAGGATTTAAAGCCGGAGTGAATGACAGTCTGTGGTTTGAGGGAACAGCGGTGCACTTCAGAGTGGGCGATCTGCAGTCTCGCTATCACACCATGAAGCTGCGCGTGACGGCGGCTCAAAGTCGCCTCGGGAAGCTGCAGGACGGGGGTCAGTTGTGTGAGAACGACATGGAAATGGAGACACCCTCAATCCGTCACATCAGACCTGCAGAAACGGTGAACAGCACATGCATCTGAAAGAGATAGTTCACTCAAAAATCTACATTTGCTGTTAAATTACCAACCCTCAGGCCATCCAAGGTGAAGATGGCTTTTATTATTGGTAAAACACTAAAGATACATTTTAGCTGAACTCCTGGGGTCCGTTCTTCGTATGTAGACTACTCATTTAGCTGGATTTGGTTATTGACGATTTGACACGAGAAAAAAGTACAAACACTCTCACAGGGTGGTCCTCCCCAAGGGGTTGAAATAGAACATTTATTAATAGTATGAACTTTTTAGATACAAATGTGTACTATTTTAACCCAGCTTTAGTACAATTTGTGTATGATAATAGACATGCACAATATTCTCTTTTTTTATTTTCATTTATTTTGTTGTCGGCTTAGTCCCTTTATTAATCTGGGGTCGCCACAATGGAATGAACCACCAACTTATCCAGCATATGTTTTACGCAGCGGATGCCTTTTCAGCCACAACCAAACACTGGGAAACACCCATGCACTCTTGCATTCACACTCTAACACTACGGGCAGTTTAGCTTATTCAATTTACTTATTGACCTTATTCTTCAATGCGGAAGTGCGCTCATTTTTGCTATTGTTTCAGAACTTCTGATTCAGCTGCCTATGGGAGAAATGACTAGGAATAATAAACGGCAGAAAACGGTCAAACTGCTTGTTCTGCAAGCAAGTGTTTTAATGACTATACAGACAAAGCAGAATAATATAATACGAAAATGTCAGTTTGCAACATCAAGCAGCAAAATAAGCTGTTTTTAACGTCTAAAAATGAATGGAAGTGAATGAGACCGGAAGTCTCGAGCCAAAATGATTCAAATGGCTGTGCCCGCTCATACGCAGAGAATAAGTTGAATAAGCATGTCTTTGGACTGTGGGGGAAACTGGAGCACCCGGAGGAAACCCATGCGAACACGGGGAGAACATGCAAACTCCACACAGAAATGCCAACTGATCCAGCCAGGGCTCGAACCAGCGAACTTCTTGCTGTGAGGGGATCACTGCGCCACTCTGACACCTTTTTATTTTATTTAATGAATAATAATTTATGCAGTTACGCACGTTTTGACAGCTAATATGACTGTGATTTGATGCTTCGCAAAAGTTACAGACATCTTTACCAATATCAAAATCCTTTTTTGATGCGAAATTTTGTTTAAACAGCCATTTTGCCTTACGCCACATGATTAAGACACTTGACTAAGCCTACTGTAATAAAGAAAATCAACTCTAAAACTAAAAACAAGAAAAAGCTAAATACTGTTTTGACACATGAAAGTGTCAAGCCTGCAGCGTACAACAAAGGTGTAAAGTTATTGCTCATCATATTCAACTTACCATTTACTACGAATTTCATGTCATTTTGATCACATAATTGAATATTAATCAAGTGATGTCATTACTGATCTGATCATCAATGCTTGTGATGATCAGATCACAACACAAGCATTGATCTCAGATCAGTTCATCCAGACATTTTAATCTGATTCACCAACATGTTTGAAGAACCAAATGAGCCAGAGATCAGTTATCAAGATCAAAAGACCCAGGATCTGCCAGATGATCTTAGATCATTTAACCACGGACCCCAGGTCTTTAGTTATTCATAATCACCAAATGATGTAGCTTATACAATTTTTTGTATTACGCCTTGCAAATAAGACCAACATTGTTATACAGGTCTTCCATTTTGTTAAACCTGCAGAAACTACTGAGGTTTGAGGCTATGGGTAACATGATAATGTTGTCAGTACTGTTAAGTTTCTTGTCCAGACCAGTATGTAAAGGGCCTTGGTATGTTGTCTACAGTCGTCGGGATTCATTTTTGTGTTGCCTGTGTTTATGAATTGCTTTTGGATGGTCTGAGAAAGAACAAATTAACAGCAAATGTTCAGTATTGTGTGATTTTTCTGTTTAATGACATGTTATGTAGGATAAGCGATGAATTATTTCTCTGACAGGTGATGAGAGACTGTGAGCAGGACCTGCCGTCTGAAGATGGTGAGTCTACGAAACTGCTTTTTTCTGAAAATCTGGTCTGTTTTTGGAAAGTATTTTCCAAATGATTTTATCTTTTGCAGAATCTGTTGCACAGTTTAAACAGCCCAAAAAGTCTATCACAAAGGTAAGATGTTGTTGCCTTCTACAGAGATGAAGATGTGCTTTAAAATCGAAATTGTTTGTTTGTTTTATTCTTTTATATATTTGAACAGAGGAAATGTGTGAGAAGCAATCCTGGAAGGAGGAAAAAGAAGAAATGCTTTTAAAAAAAAAACTCATTGCAAGTTCACATGAAGCAAATGTGTCTTTAAAAGCGTTTTTGACAATATATTTAAAACATATTTATAAGCTTTTTACCAGGTAGAAGTTCTAAGTGGAAGAGAATTCATCCAGCTCATATTTTTAAGAAATGAAAAGCTTTGAGAGGTGATTTCTTGTTTGGAGTTAATGAGGAAGATATTTATTTCACTGAATGTACAAAATGAAATGCATGACACATCAGCTGCTTATGTATGAGAATTAATGTCAAATAAACCACACTTCAGATCACCTTACATGAAATATTGCTTCAGTAAACACTAGCTTCTTTATTACAATGATGCAAAACCTTTTCACTGAAAAATATTTGTTTCCATGAGCCAATGCATATATTCACAGCATTAACCAAAACATCATATATCTGTTTAATAGACATATATCTGCTTCTTAAAAATCACAATTTACACTCTAATAATCATACCAGTACACATTACAGGCACTTAATTGTGAAATAATCACAGACAGCTGCCATTGTTTAACAAGAAATTATGTTAGCGAGCTAAACATCAGTCATCGTTGGTGAATATTAATATACTTCAGTAACTCGGTTTGTAGGATACATGGATAAATCCTGCAGGAATATTCAGTCATGAGTCTAAAAAGGGATTAAATGTGAGTGTTGTTCAGAAAAGACTCTCCACATCTCCCATCTCCACCAGCACAGTCTTCAGCTGAGAGTAAAACTCGATGGTCACCTGGCCGTTTTCCCTTCCAATACCTGAAATCAGACAGAAGGTTTTGTTTAATTGGGAGTGCGAGTTCAATGTTAAAGAGCCAACATAAACATTATGCAGTTGAAGTCAGAATTATTAGCCGCTAATTTCTGATTTGAAAGTTTGCATGTTCTACCCGTGTTCGCGTGGGTTTCCTACGGTGCTCGGTTTCCCCCTCAGTCCAAAGACATGCACTATAGGTGAATTGAATAAACTGAATTGGCTGTATGCGTGTTAATAAGTGTGTATGGATGTTTCCCAGTACTTGGTTGCAGCTGGAAGGGCTTCCGCTGTGTAAAACATATGCTGGATAAGTTGGCGTTTAATTCCACTGTGGCGACCCCTGATGAATAAAGGGACTAAGCCGAAGGAAAATGAATGAATGAATAAATGAATGATTTGCCATGATGACAGTACATAATATTTTACTAGATATTTTTCAAGACACTTCTACAGTATTCAGTGACATTTATAGGCTTTACTTGGTTAATTAGGCAAGTTAGGGCAAATTAAATTAAAAAATAATCAATTAATTAAAAACTGCTTTTATTCTAGCCAAAATAAAATAAATAAGACTCTTCTCCAGAAGAAATAATACTATTGCAAATACTGTGAAAACATTCTTGCTCTGTTAAACATCATTTGGGGAATATTTAAAAAAGAATAAAAAATTATAATTCACAGGAGGGATTCACAGGAATAATTTTGACTTCAACTGTATGTGACTCTGGACCACAAAATCTTTTTTTGCATAGGTATATTTTTGGTAATAGCTATTGTAAATATTTTTTAGGCCAAAAATAATTCAGTGTTCATACGGTCATGGGAAAACCTGGAAAAGTCATGGAATTTTGACATGGTATTTTCCAGGCCTGGAAAAGTTTTGGAAAAACAGAAAACGGTTTTGGGAAAGTCATGGAAATTAGTTTAACAGATATCTGTGTGCTTGAATTAGGGCTGCGCGATATTGGAAAAACCTGACATTACAATATTTTGTATCTCTGTTATATATATTGCGATGTTTATACAATTTCACCAGATGATTTAACAGGTTTTTTTGGATTTTTTGGGGGGATTTTGTAGAGGAGAGAATCTCAAATCATTTATAACAAATCATTTACAAGCGTAGATAAATAAAATATAGTAAAGATAAAAGTGCATTATAGTTTTCAGCTATTCACTATTTAGGTACAGATATTGAATAATCAACACTGCACAGTCTTCATTGTAAATTATTTAATCTTTATTAAAGTTACAAAAAATGTCTTGTGGCTGGATGTTTTAAAATTTGAAATATTGAAATGTTCACACAGTCACAGGCCTTAAAGGGACAAAGATTAAAATGTACTCTATATTTCATCAGACTTCACTTGTTTCAATCTTATATGAGTTATTGAATTATATTCTTTTTGTGTTCATTTGAAAAAATAAAATAAAACTCAAAAGTTTTGAAACAAGTGAAGGGTGTAATGAAAATGCTAAGTAATGTCCATTATGATTAAGCTCAATATTAAACTATAATCCCAACATTGCATATCCTGTGATGTGACTATTGCGGATGCACACATTGCGATATCGATGCTGAAACGATATATTGTGCAGCCCTAACTTGAATATAGGTTAGTTGTCTTTATTTCTTTTCTGTTTTCTGGCCAAAATCTTGCTCTCACATTGTTAGTGCTGTGTAAGCATTATCAAAATCAATGTAAAAACTAATTAAAACAAAACAGATTGTTGCGTGTTCAACGATATGCTGGAATAAATTTGAATGTCATTGTTTTTCTAATTATTTACCATGTATAGAGACATTACATGAAACATTACGTCATGAAAATGTACTTGAAAGTTCTGGAAAAGTCTTGGAATTTTTGCAGTAAAAATGTGTCTGAACACTGATAATTAGAATTTTAAGTAAAGATCATGTTCCTTTAATATTTTTAGTAATTGTCCTACTGTAAATATATCAAAACTAAATTTTTGGTAATTAATATGCATTGCTAAGAACTATTTAGACCGCTGTACTTAGCCGTATTCACTAATGTGCATATAAATGCACATATGGTCGTTTGGACGAATAAGTAGGCCTGTCACGATATCCATTTTTTGTTGTACAGTATGTTGCACCGAAATATATTGCGCTAAATGATGTTATTGTCATTGTTAGACCATTTTATACCACTCATATGTAAAAATGACAATATAATATAATAAGATGCAAGTACACTCTTCCAAAGAACACATTATATTTTATTCTTAAGAATGTTTCATTTAATTATAGTCATTTTAACAATTTAATAATCAGCCATTGGATATATATCCTAAATAAATAATCATAAATGTTAACAAAAAAGTGCAAGGTAAAAAGTAACAGAGGCTGCAATATCTGCTAGCAAATCTATTTTCAGTTGACACCCACATTACAATATAATATGGTATTTTATAGTAAATACTACAGTGTTTTTGCTTTAAATATACTGACACTTTTAAAAGAGATAGAGATGTTGCACTATCAGCTGAAATGTTGCTAGAATAGTTTTTTTTATGTATGGGTGATATATATACTGCATCACCAAAAATGACTGAGGTCATGTCCATGTGTTGTGCGATAAGGCAATATATTGATTATTGTGACAAGCCTACAATTTTTTTCTTGCTTTCACCTGTTTTAGCAAATATTGTGTTGGATGGCAAAACCTCACGTTTGTTATTGTCAAAAATGGAAAACAAACGTACACAATTATTAGTGAACGAGACCTAATCTCCTATCCTAACAACCATAGATCAAGGGAAAGCTTATTTATCTTATTTATCGGTTTCAAAGAATTGACACTTATGACTTGTTTTGTGGTCCAGGATCACAAATACAAACACATAAAGTTGTTAAAACGTTTGTAAACTCTTCTTGTTTAGACAGTCACTCCACCTGAAGCCTTAAATCCTCCAAACGGCACCTCCACAGGAGTGATATTGTAGTTATTGATGAAGCACGATCCAGCCTGCAGGTTTTCTATAACACGATGTGCTCTCTTAACATCTCTAGAGAGTCACAAACAGAGGAAAGGCAAACATTAACAAACGAAAAGATCCCAGTCTAGCTTTATCTAGCTTAATGTCAATCAGCTACTTTAACTAAAGGGTTAGTTCACACAAAAATGAGAATTCAGAGGAGCACATTCTATAGACCCTTTTCACACTTCCGCGTTCGCGAGGCGGAAGTCGTCATAGTAGGGTTAACACAGCGATGGCGGCCGCTGGAGCGTATTCGTTTTACACTACCTCAAAGATTTGCCAACCTTTACATTTGGAGATGTCGACCGGCTTGACCAGATAAATTCATCGACATTTAAGTAAAAGATTGACAAAGGTTACAAGTTTTTTTTACGAGGGATATCTGCGCGAATACGTAGGTAAGGCAGTCAAATACGTGATTATTATTGCAAGGGCTATTGGTAAGCAAACTCCTTTGGGGTTTCATGGTACAGTATAGTGTCTGAAGTAGTGGGTACTATGGTAATAGCTAGAGCACGATGTGTGAGGTTGTATAAATGTTCAAAAAGATAAATTTTAAGTTCACAGTTCAGATGTTTGTTCTTTAGTTCTGTTGCAAGCTCCGTTTGTTTTTATTTTTCTTGCTGTCATTACAGCACGTTGTTGATTTCAAGTTTTAACTAATTTCTTATACCTTGAACATTGAGTATTTAAGGATGAGGGGATAATTGCTTATCGACAGTCATGTTTTTTTCCTGTAAATAAACACGTATGCAAAAAAAGAAATGCAGCTTAAGAACAAACATCTGAACTGTGAACTTTCTCTTTTTGAACATTTATACAGCCTTAATTCTCATCGTGCTCTAGCTTTTACCATCACATTCACTACCTCAGACACTGCATCATGAAAACCCAAAGGAGTTAGCTGACGAATAGCCCTTGCATTAATAATAACATATTTGACTGCCTTACCTTTGTATTCGTGCAGATATCCATTGTAAAAGAACGTGTAACCTTTGTCATCTCGAAATGTAAAGGTCTGCAAATCTTTGAGTTTTTAATTTTATTTAACCTTCAAATGACAAACAGGCATTTTTAACTTCAATTGTTAAACATATAACATTATATCCAAGCAGCACATAATTAACAAAATAGTACAAAATAATAATAATAATAATAATAACATAAATATACCTTAAATAATACAAAAGAAAATACATTATTTTCAGGGGGGTCAGTCCATATAAGCTGACAAATGTTTAGAGAGCTTTGGGGCACCTTTTGTTTTTACCTGTTTTATGGATTTATATAAAATGTTAAAATCATTTGGAGAAACTTGAACAAATCTACATTTGTGAATATAACATTTTGCTACAATCAACATATTATTACACAGAAATTCCATTTCCTTGTTTTTCATAAAAATTCCAAATTTCACAATATGTCGAATGCAAGTATTACATTTTTTTTTTGTCATCAACCACTCATACAATCTTTCCCTAAAGGATTTGACAATAAAAACAACTATAAAAATGTTCCTGAGATTTAATATCTTTTCAAGCAGAAAATGAAAGCATTACTGTCTAAATTAAATCTTATTCTAAGAAACTCATTACACAGATAAATGTCATTAATTGTTTTGAAATGTACTTCTTTCATTTTAGGTAACAAGGGAAATGACAGGTATCTCTCTCTAACTTCAAAAGTGTCCGATTTAGAAAATCTCTCAGATAAAACTTTTCTTTTATCAGGAAGAGGAAAATATTCTTTTGTCAGTAGTGATCTCAACACCTTGTTGTTACATTTAATATCCAGAAATGAATAACTATCAATAGACAAATCAACCAGTGTATGTATTACAGAAGAGTATTGCACTACCTTTAACTAAATTCCCCAAAGCTACATGAATAGCTTTGACAACCAAAGAGAATTCTCTATATGGACAATTAATATAAAATTTTAATTTAAAATGATCACAACTCTTTGTCGCAAATCTTTGAGTTAACGTTAGTGCGAAAACGCATACGCGCCAGCCGCCATCGCTGTGTTTACCCTACTATAACGACTTCCGCTTCGTGAACGCGGAAGTGTGAAAAGGGTCTATTAGCGAATTATGTGGTCTGACTACATGCATTATTGGATTATAATGGTTTCCGAAAGATCATGTGACACTGAAAACTAGACTCATAATTCGGCTTTAATCACAGGATTTATTTGATCTTGCATCGTAATACTTCATAACATTACTATTTTACTGCTTTTTTAAATCAAATAAATGTTGCCTTGTTGAACAAAGTTGCTCTACAATGAAATTTTTGTGGCTAATCTATATCAAAAATCAGATCAATCTGAAGTGAATCGACACCATAAAGTTGTCATGAATGATGTATTGAGCAACAGAAAGCTTCTTAGTTTGAAAGTGACAACTATGTTATGTCATATATTTTGCTTAAACATGACTGGACCTTCTCACATAACCCCTAAATAATAGTGTGTATATATATATATATATATATATATATATATTTTTTTTTAAACAATTTATTATCCATTTTACCTAGTAAAGACTCCTGCGGCGAGACCCAGATCGCTGTTATTGGCTCTCCGAAGAACCTCGTCTTCAGTGTCAAAGGTCAATACTGACATCACAGGCCCGAAGATTTCCTCCTTCACACACGTCATGTCATCAGTGCAGCCGTCTGCAAACAAAACATGATTTATGATTTAACTGTCATGAACTGATTTAATGTCTCCATACAATCAATATGGACAATTTTTTATTTGTAATTAAATATTTAAAAGCAAGACAATGCAGGTGAATGTGATAAACAACAACAACAGAAGCTAATATTTTTCACAATACTTCCCCAGTTGATCGGTTATATTAAGAATTGCAAAAAAATTGGGTAACACTTTATTTCGATGGTCCATTTGAGTATTAGTAGACTGTCTGCTTAATATCTGTTGATACTG
>CAIGQQ010035826.1:5698302-5717735 GCA_903798035.1 Danio albolineatus | reverse complement strand
TCAGAGAAAGTGTCATTTTAATCCTCACTTGCGCCGAAGGCATACACCCGAAACATTTGATCTTCTTTTCTCCTGTGATTTATTTAATCAATTATTGAGCACAGACCGTCTTTGGTACTCATTTGAAGAAATTTGGTGACAGTACCAAACTTATCTGGTAGAGCATGGTGATTTACAGTGCATCCGGAAAGTATTCATAGCGCTTCACTTTTTCCACATTTTTTTTCCAAAATGGATTAAATTCATTTATTTCCCTAAAATTCTACACAAAATGAGCCAAAGCACACCGCAAAAATATCAATGGAGTGTCTTCACAACAACTCGGTGAATGTCCTTGAGTGGCCCAGCCAGAGCTCAGACCTAAACCCTATTGAACATCTCTGGAAAGATCTGAAAACGGCTGTACACCGTCACTTCCCATCCAACCTGATAGAGCTTGAGAGGGACTGCAAAGAGGAATGGGCAAAAATTCCCAAAGACAGGTGTGCCAAGCTTGTGGCCTCATAATCAAAAAGACTTGAGGCTGTAATTGCTGCCAAAGGTGCATCAACAAAGTATTGAGCAAAGGCTGTGAATACTAATGTACATGTGATTTTTCAGGTTTTTTATTTTTAAGAAATATGCAACAATTAAAAAAATCTTTTTTCACATTGTCATTATGGGGGATTGTGTGTAGAATTTTAAGGAAATGAATAAATTCAATCCATTTTGGAATAAGGCTGAAACAAAGAAATGTGGAAAAAGTGAAGCACTATGAATACTTTCCGGATGCACTGTACATTAGACTGAGTAAACTCACCGAGCACGCACGGAGTCATGTAGTATCCATCTTTTAGTTTCGGATCTGCAGAGATGAAAGGCTCTCCTCCACAAAGCACTCGGGCTCCCTGAAACAAAAACAGCAACTTTACAATCCATATCGTTTATTAAGGGCACCGTGGTGGCCTAGTGGGTAGCACGATCGCCTCACAGCAAGCTGGTTCGAGTCTCGGCTGGGTCAGTTGGCATTTCTGTGTGGAGTTTGCATGTTCTCCCCGTGGTTGCATGGGTTTCCCCCACAAGTCCAAAGACATGCGGTACAGGTGAATTGGGTAAGCTAAATTGTCCATAGTGTATGTTTGTGAATGAGTGTGTATAGATGTTTCCCAGAGATGGGTTACTGCTGGAAGGGCATCCACTGCGTAAAACATATGCTGGATAAGTTGGCGGTTCATTCCACTGTGGAGACCCCAGATTGATAAAGAGACAAAGCCGAAAAGAAAATGAATGAAATTAATGAATTATTTATTAAAGTGCCGTGAAACGGCCCTAGGGTGGCTCAGTGGTTAGCGCTGTCGTCTCACAGCAAGAAGGTCGCTGGTTCGAGCCTCGGCTGGGTCAGTTGGCATTTCCTCCAGGTGCTCCGGTTTCCCCCACTGTCCAAATATATGCGCTTTAGGTGAATTGGGTAAACTAAATTGGCCGTAGTGTATGAGTGTGTGTGAATGCGAGAGTGTATGGATGTTTCCCAGTACTGGGTCGCAGCTGGAAGGGTATCTGCTGCGTAAGACATATGCCGGAATAGTTGGCGGTTTACTATAAAAAGGCACTAAGCCGAAGGAAAATGAATGAATGAGGGGTACTCTCATAAACAAAATGATGTTTCTACTGTAGAAACCGTATATTCGTATACCGTACAATCTCAACCCTCAGAGGAAACAGCATTTTTACAAGTCCCCATTAGTCTGTGTGCATTCAGGTTTAGTCCCCACTGGGATATAAAACAAGTCAGAGAGGAATATAAAGTTGAACGTAGCTCTCAACTATAATGCACACCTTTTACATGCACAGACAAACTGAAAAACAACCCCTTTTCACTCAAATTAATGGGACTGTTTTCAACTATATAAAAAAACAACATCATTTTAACATCTCCGAAAAATTTCTGCATTTTATGACCCTTAAAAATGTCAGAATAATGATACCATACCCTTATGAAAACCACACATGGTATTAAAATAATTTTAAAAACTAACAAAATTAAAGGGATAGTTCACCCAAAAATGAAGATTTTTATCCTCGTTTACTCATCTTCCGCTTTTTATTTTTTCCATAAAACACAAAGAAAGACGTTTCGAAGAATGTTGTAAACCTGTAACCATTGACTTCCACTGATTTTTTTTCTCATACTATGGATTGTAAATGGTTACCAGTTTCCAACATTCCTCAAATGATCTTCTTTTATGTTCAACAGAAACTCTTTGAAACCACTTGATGGTGAGTAAATGATGATTTGAAACCAGCAATGAAACCAGTATAGCCATCGTATTTGTTGTTAAACTGTGGTTATTCAACTAGTAATCACTGCACCATAGCCACAGCTCCTACACTTTTACTACAATAGAACCATGGTTAATTTTAGTAAGTGTATGGTATTTTTAGTTATACCTCGTTCTTGGCTTGCTCCACGTATTGTAACACTTTATCCAGATGTGCTTTGCTGACCAGGGCTCCCATGCGGGTCTCGTCCAGCAGAGGGTCTCCGATACGGATAGCTTTAGTCCTCCTGACCACCTCTTTCAGGAACTGAGGAACAATCGAGCTTTGCACAAACACCCTGGTGCCGTTACTGCACACCTACACATGGATGGAGAAGACAATAATACTGCTTAAAGGGACACACAGTTATCCAGAACTCAAAGTCATCTATCACTCTTCCTCTGCATGTTCCAATCCTTTGTTTGGTTAAAAGAAGATATTCTGAAGAATGTTGAAAAAAAATCTGCTGTTGACTTCAAAGGTATCATAGTATGCTATAGTATATATAGTTTTAGCATATTTTTTGTTCATACTGTGGATGTCAATGAATGATTTTTCCCCCAACATTCTTCAGAATATCTTCTTTTGTGTTCAACAGAAGGAAGAAGTTGATAAAAGTTTAGAACCACTTAAGTGTGAGTAAATGATGATGTAATTTTAATTTTGGGGTGAACTGTGCCTTTAAGCAATGTTTATGTCATGAAGATTGTATTTATAGGAGTATAATATACAGTGGGGTTAAATGTAAATCAAAATTTTGTTAATAGTGTACTGTTTGAATAGGCTGATAATTATTAATATTAATTGCAGACATGCTGCTGAATGGCTGACTATGTTTACATGGACATCAGTAATCAAATGATTTGCCTTAATCTGAATAAGACAATAATTTGATGAAGGTGTTTATATGAGCTGCTTTTTGATGGTTACTTTCATGATGCCATTTTACATGGTAAAGCACATAGTTCGATTAATATCATTGTGTCACCGCGCTGTCCACATTTCCTCCGGAGTTTATGTAATTTTGAGTGTTTCTTTCTTGATTTGTCCTCTTTAAACTGCAGTTTGGCATTTTCACTTTCATTCAGGAACATTTCATTCATGCCCCCCGTGACAAATGAGATATTAGATGCGAGGAACTGCTGGAAGAGTGTAGTTTTAATTGAATTTGATACCGTAGGCCGTGTGGGGAAAAAAAACCTCTGCATTTCGTGATGGTCCTTCACTGATAGGTGAAGAGAACGGTGTCAAAAAGTCATGTGTGTACGGCTTTTTATGCTTTAAATATCCTGTTCAAAATGTAGTAAAAATCCTACACGACAGTAATACTTTGATCGTGGTGTTTACACGTCTGTACTGCACTTCAATAATGCGACTAGAATCGGCATACTCCACGTGTCTTAATTCCATTTCTGTTTAGTTCGATTAAAACCTTAGTCAGAATAAAGTAATCAAAAATGGCTGTTTACATGGTATACTCTTAATCAGAGTACTGTCTTAATCGTATTAAAATCGGATTATTAGTGTCCATGTAAGCGTACTCACTGAAAACAAATGAAGGGAAAATGGTCCAAAAGTTTAGAGAAAGTGCTTTTATCCTTTATGGAATACAAACTTGGTTTAATTCATTATATATATATATATATATATATATATATATATATATATATATAAAAGGGCATCACTGTGGCGCAGTGAGTAGCACGATGGCGAAGCAAGAAGGTCACTGGTTCGAGACTTGGCTGGGTCAGTTGTCATTTCTATTTGTACATTGTATGTTCTCCCCGTGTTCGTGTGGGTTTCCTCCGGGTGCTCCGGTTTCCCCCACAAGTCCAAAGACATGTGGTATAGGTGAATTGGGTAAGCTAAATTGTCCGTAGTGTATGTGTGAATGTGTATGGATGTTTCCCAGTGATGGGTTGCAGCTGAAAAGGCAGTTCATTCCGCTGTGGTGGCCTTTGATTAATAAAGGGACTAAGTCGAAAAGAAAATGAATGAATGAATGAATATATACAGTATATGGGGCTTCCCATTAAGTGCTTTTCAGCCAAACCTTAAACCTTTAACATTTAATTAAAGAATCCTGAAAATAGGCTTTTTGTGAGTAGCAAATTAACATATTCCATCATTTCTGAAGCATCACTTTACACTAGAAGACTGGAGTAAAGAAACTTAGGATCAAAGTAGATTTAAAATAGAAATTTTAGTATTTTTTCTGTATTATATATATATTAAACGCAGCCTTGATAATCAAATGAGAGTTCTTAAAAAAAACTTTTATTTTAAACTGGTAAAATTTATTTTTGAGCAATGAAATTTTCCTATAATATTTTTTCTTCTGGAGAAAGTTTTATTTGTTTCATTTCAGCTGGAATAAAAGCGGTTTTGAATTTTTTAAAACCATTTTAAGGTCAATATTATTAGCCCTCTTAACCCTTTAACTGCCCCACCAAGAAAAAAAATTAGATTACATTTCTTGGCTAGTTAAAACACTCAATGCATTTTTTCCAACACATCCCATAATTTCTAAAATATCAACCTCTACCAATTGGTTAATGATAAAAGTACTGGAATTAATACATATACTATGAAAAATCTGAAAATATGAAGTGTAAGACCAAATTTATTTGTAAAAATATTCAAAATAAAACAAAAATTGTTTTGAACACTAAATCATCTTTATTTTTTGAAGTATGCCATAAAATATTTCAGATTTAACATGTTTTCTTGTTATGTTTTTTTTTTTTACAATAAAACCAAAACCAAGTGCAACAGGATTATGTTTGTTAGATTTTTTTTGTGTAAAACCAACAATGCTGTGTGTGTAAACCATTATTTAAAACAGTCATACTTTAAATGTCACTTTGAGCTGAATACTAGTATCTTAAACATATCCAATAAAATATTTTGTACTGACATCAAAAGGGATTACAATGTTCAATGATTCCAGTGCTAACTCTGTAGTAGAGCAGATGTGTTTGCAGTACCTGTCCTTGCGAGAGGAAGTTGGCCATGAGAGCTCCTCTAACAGCGTTTTCCAGATCAGTGTCCTCGAAGATGATGAGTGGAGATTTGCCCCCGAGCTCCAGCGTCACGGCTTTCACCCCCCGAGACGCCATTTCCATGATCTGTTGACCAAAATAAATAAAGAATTTCAGGAGGGGATTCATCACTGCTATTAGTAACCTTCGCAATAGTGTGTTACTGTGTTGTATATTATACATAGCTAAAATTCAATAGTTTTCACGTGACGTCAAACCATGTCCGACTACATTTTTAACGTTTATTCACTTTAAATAGGTAAACCATGTTTTAACTTAAGTATACGAGATTTCTCAATGTTTTAAGTGAGGTTAATGTACATAAGCTAATATTGTATGCAATGTAAATATAAGCTAATATTGCTTGTAACAATAATTTGATGCTATTTATAGGATAGTTTATAGTATATAAATATGTAGTTGCCATACATTTCTGAAAACAGCTTGTATGACTTACAGGATGAAGTTCAAACATTGTAAACTTTAAAAATTGCAAACTTTGTAAAGTTAAAGGGACAGTTTACCAAAAAAAAAAAAATTACCTTCATTTTTATTTAAAGAGCCCATATTATGCATATTTTGGTTTTGGGGGTCTCCAAGAACAGGCTGATATCCATGCGAGGTCAAAAAACACTTTCATTGTCTAATAACATGCATTTATAGTTACCAAATTATCCCAACGACTCCAATATGATTTGTTCAGTGATTCATTTGTTCCCAAACGCCTCCTTTGCATGAGGCTATTCTGCTGTGATTGGTCCGATGACCCAGTCTGTTGTGATTGGTCGACTGTTCAGTGCGAGACGGAGAGAAACGCCCATCACAGCTATAAAGCAGCACAGAGTGCAGAGTATGGCCCAATCCCAATTCTATTTTTGTTCACCTACCCCTTCCCCTTCCCCTTGGGCCTTACAATCGAGGGTTAAGGGGAAGGGCTTCAAAACTTACCCCTAAGAATTGGGACAGCACTTCAACACCTGCACACGTCATCATATGTCATCGCGATCTCTTGCTTCATATGAGATCAGACGATCACGACTGTTGTGTTATTTTCTGGTGTTTATCTTCAGGAAATCACTGAAGGCGTATATTATGTTATCATAACGATCTAATGTGGCAATAAGATCGTAACTTTACTGTGTATTTACTCCGTGGCCATACTCATCTATGTAAACACACGAAAACAACATTAACATTATAGCAGACCCTGTAAAAAGCTCATTCTCAACCACTAGACATTACTGACAGGTTATTCGAGTGTCATCATGTGTCAGAATGTTGTGAGACCGCTGTACAGGAGTTATGATTATGGATTATAGATCGCGAAATTTAGCAGTTTTTTTTTAAAGCATGATGGTAAAACACAAACGCGGGTATGAATATATTAAAACATATGTTTGTTTGTCGTAAAAATTTGTAATAATGACAAAAAACACTAATTTGTGGATCTCCTTACTTCCAGGTTCAGCTATCCTGCCGTTCTGGCAGGTGTATTCTGGGAAATTTTCTTACCCCTCCGTTTTAAGTGTGGTCCTGAAAAATCTTCGATCAAAGGAGTGTATACCCCTCGCCCTTACCCCTACGCCTTAAGCTAAAGAGAATTGGGACACCACTACCCCTTGACGTGAACGCACAAAACGAGGGGTAGGGCTAAGGGGTAGAATTGGGATTGGGCCTATATGTGTGAGCCCAATGCAGGACACCAGCATTTTACTCTTAAACCTAACCCCAAGTAATAACAACGACCCACAATCAGTATTATTCCCCACAATGGCAAAAGTTGAATTATTTCGAAAATTAACCACGCCACACGTGTGAAGAACAGCTGATGGTGGCCATAGCTACAAACAGCAGGAGATCGCGAGCACAACACGCATTTAAATCAGTAAAGGATGAAGCGCGCGCCACTTTTCAATGTGGTTTTGAATGCAATAAATGAATAGATTTAACCTGAGAGATACAGTTCAAGCACTGATCTGTTATAGATGAGTGTTTACAAGCCGAGCGGAGCGATTGCAAGTTACAGCACACAATTAAATACATATTATGCAAACTACAGAAAATGAGGCAACCATTTTAATCACACTTCACGTTGTGTAGGCAGGAGAAACACTTACAGGATCTAGAGGAAGAAGAAACAGGTCCATACATACAACAACAACTGTGTAACAGTTACTGACAAAGTCCCGTAGTCTTTGCAGATTCTTCCTTTAATAACAAATGGCCGGTAAGTCCCACGCTGCAGCGTAGGTTACTGTATCAATAATCAGAATAATGACAGGAACAAACACAGCATACGGTTGGTGTTGTGAAAATGAACTTTAATTCTTTATTCCCCACAGCCGCATGTCTGGCCATCTCTCTGTGATGGTACTCTTCAAGTCATGATCAATCCCATGATCCCTCACACTCCGCTAGTGTCTATACCAGGGCTATTCAATTAGTTTGTCATGGGGGCTAGTTCATGAAGAGCATCCCAAATGAGGGGCCGGAGAGATATGACTTGCAATATAAGTGATGACACAACAGCAATATAAGAGCTCATATGCTGTATTTTTGCTCCTTAAGACACCTACGTTGGCCTTTTCTACATTAAAATGTTAATATGTTGTATTCTGAATCTACATAACATCACTGCATCAATGTGGCTTTGTTTTTACAAACACATTCAAATGTTGTATTTCAAAGCACAACATACAGTAATCAGTGCATTGCTCAAGTCGGCTTCTTCTACATTCAGACACATTCGTTTGTTGTTTTGAACTGCATAACAATTAGGGATGCAAGGGTTATAGATTTTGGTTGTACGATTACAGTCTGAAGAATGATCATGATTTCACGGTTATTACGATTATTATGCACTTATTAAATTCAAAACACTACTAGTTTAGAAAAATCACAAGAAAACTGCTTATATTATTGCTGCTCAGTAACCAAATACAGCACAAAATACTAATAAACAACAAACTATTGTCCATTTCTCTCTTTGGACTTTTTGATTTAAACGTGAGTGATAATTTTACAAATCAAAATAAATGACGGAACAATGAATAACTAAATAAAAATAAGAATTTAAAAAAATAGTATTTGTCAAAGCTATATATTAGCTAAGAATTTAAATGAACTGTTGTTGTTATCTGCCTTCATACATACATAATCATTTGTAATAATTCATCTTTTGTTAACATTGCACTGAAAGCCACGCACAACTTTCACCTCTACAGCGCGAGATCATTTCTACTAAGTGCGCTTGGAGGTCCGCTTGCGAGCCATGCGCGCACCGCTCCCAATATGCGCACGTCTCCATTGGAAATAATGAACTTGCGTGCGGAGAAGATGTGATATGTGAACGGCCTGCTGCTATAGTTAGTCCAGTGTGCGTGCGTATTAGCCTCGGTATAAGCTCGGAATTTGGCATAACTTTTGTTTAGTTGCAGCAGTTTTCTTTTGTGCAACAGAAACACGGCGTTGAGAAGCCTTTAACGATTATTTAACCGTAATGAATTAAAGCGCGGTTAATAGTGAAATTGGCTAATCATTGCATCGCTATTAACAATCTCAGTGCATTGTACAAAAGGCCTTTTCTACAAACATATCAAAATGTTTTCAGCTGCTCGCGCCACTCGCTTCTAATATCAGGTGACTCCCGCTCTGCCAGCCTTCAACTGTAGCTTGTACTGTATTGAACAGACGCACGTCACTTCATAACTATAGCGGCTGTTTTTCGAATTAACTACATTTATTTTTGATGTCTTGATCACAATATTTTGGGGCCGGTGTTCTGACAATATATGCTACCTTCTCAGAATGTGCTACCGGTAGCTTAATCTGTTATGTTTCATCTACCAAAACATGGTTAGCACATATTTTCAGCTTTAAATGTCTATCAGAATGAACTACCACATTAAATAAGGATGTAAAAACAGGGGTAGCACATATTGTCAGCTTCAAATATCTATCGAAATTAACTACTACTTTATTGAACAATGTAGAAAAAGGCGTAGCAGCTTCAAATGTCTATAAGAGTGAACTACAGCCTTAATATTTTTATTTTATTTTATCCGTTTTATATTTAATTTGTTTATTAGAGTGGTAGTTCATTCCGATTGACATTTGAAGCTGACAAAATGCGCTACCCGTTTTTACACCCTTCTTTAAGGAGGTACAGTAGTTCATTCTGATTGACGTTTGAAGCTAACAAGATGTGCTGTTTTTTTAGATGAGATATGACAGATTGAGCTACCGGTAGCACATTCTGATGAGGTAGCACATATTGTCAGAACACCGGAACAAATTGCCTTGGGGGCCGGGTTCGGCTAGGGGACCGCCAATTGAATAGCCCTGGTCTAAAGGGAAAGGCGCTTTCACGGTTTACCAGATCCGGCAGTTCATATTTGGTGATGTCCTATACCAACGTCGACGCGTGCAAGCAAAAGATCCAAACAAAGGACGAATCATTCATTGACTCTGAGTCGACTTAACAGAACTAATAGTTTTAAACACGGTGCACTTTCAGATTTAAACCTCAGCTGGATGTTTCCTTTCACTTAGTGCTGTTTTACACACTGCATGGATGCTAATTTTGAAAAACCCACAATAAGGGGCTCTTTAGTTAAAAAAAAAATAGTGTCTATTGCACTCACCCTCAAACTCTAAAGAAGATATTTTGAAGAATGCTAAAAACCTGTAACCATTGACTTCCCCTACTATGGAAGTCAAAGGTTACAGGCTTTCAGCTTTCTCCAAAATATCTTCTAGTCTTTGGGTGAACTGTTCCTTTAAACAAACCTACTGTGTGTTGAGGATATACATTATTTTACAAGGTACAGTAAAGTGTTTGGTTTGGAAAAAGCATGATGGCCAGCAAATGAATTCTGACAGCCATTTTTACCTTCTTTCCTGTGGGCACACTTCCAGTGAAGGAGACTTTATCCACCGACGGGTGAAGACAGAGCAGAGAGCCTGTCTCCTGTCCGCCCTGAACCACATTGAACAGGCCCTCAGGAGCCCCGGCCTGCTTGTAAATCTCCGCCAGAAGCACCGCGGTCACAGGGGTCAGTGGAGACGGCTTGAACACCATTGAGTTCCCTATCAATGAACCATCAAAGAAAACACTAAGCAGAGAGTGTACAGAGAAACGTCTGAAGCACAGGGGTCAACACAACTGGGGTGATCTGAGGGAATAACTTTCATAACACACACCACAAGCGATGGCAGGGGCAGATTTCCAGGCTGCGATCTGGAAAGGGTAGTTCCAGGCTCCTATTCCCACACAAACACCGAACGGCTCACGACGTGTGTATGCAAACGAACCTCCTGGTAGCTGGACGTGCTGACCTGAGAAAGTAGAGCCGATCTTCATGCCAGTTAATTCATAATGAAGTTAAAGCAACTACATTTCTATGTAGAGTCTACAGTCTACAGTTAGGAAGAAGAAGTGAAAATGACCAACAACCAAGCGACTAACCTGAAAGCGTGGTGGCTTGTCCTGCGAAATACTCAATGCACAGTCTGGCTGAGTCCACGTCCAAACGGGCTTCTGTGATGGACTTCCCATTGTTGATCACCTCCAGCTCAGCGATCTCCTCTCTTCTCTTCTGTTCTCAACAACAGGAAGTTAAACAGGTGAGTTTTACCATTTATGAATCTATTTAATCGACCTCTGGATCTGAAGGGAGCACTTTTAGCTTAGCTTAGCATAGATCATTGGATCGGATTAGACCGTTAGCATCTCACTCAAAAATGACCAAAGAGTTTTGATAATTTTCCTATTTACAACTCCACTGGAGTTAAACAGTTGAGTTTTACCATTGTTTAATCCATTCAGCCAATTTCTGGATCTGAAGGGAGCACTTTTAGCTTAGCTTAGCATAGATCATTGAATTGGATTAGACCCTTAGCATCTCCCTCCATTATGACCAAAGAGTTAAGATAGTTTTACTATTTATAACTCCACTGGAGTTAAACAGTTGACGTTTACTATTTTTAAATCCATTCAGCCAATCTCTTGATCTGAAGGCAACGCTTTTAGCTTAGCTTAGCACAAATCATTGAATCGGATTAGACCGTTAGCATCTCCCTCCATAATGACCTAAGAGTTTAGATAATTACAGCTCCACTGGAGTTAAACAGTTAAGTTTTACCATTTTTGAATCCATTCAGCCAATCTCTGGATCCGAAGGGAGCACTTTTAGCTTAGCTTACATAGATCATTAAATCAGATTAGACCATTAGCATCTCTCTCAAAAATGACCAAAGGGTTTAGATGATTTTCCTATTTAAAGCTTAACTTTTCTGTTGTTACATCGTGTACTGAGACCAAAGGCAAATAAAAAGTTGGTATTTTGTTAACAGACATAGCTAGGAACTATGTCATTCTGATGTAATAATATTACACAAGGCAATGATAATAAGCAGCACTGAAAATAGTCAAACCCATCAACTTCTCAAACACTTTCAAGTACTGTGTTAAAGAAACACTTCACTTTATTAGAAATATACTCATTTTACAACTCCACTAGAGTTAAACAGTTGAGTTTCACCATTTTTGAATCTATTCAGCCAATCTCTGGATCCGAAGGGAACACTTTTAGCTTAGCTTAGCATAGATCATTGAATCGGATTATACCATTAGCATCTCTCTCAAAAACGACCAAAGGGTTTAGATGATTTTCCTATTTACAGCTCCACTGGAGTTAAACAGTTGAGTTTCACCATTTTTTAATCCATTCAGCCAATCTCTGGATCTAAAGGGAGCATTTTAGATTAGCTTAGTATAGATCATTGAATCGGATTAGACCATTAGCATCTCATTCAAAAATTACCAAAGAGTTTAAATAATTCTCCTGTTTACAAGTCCACTGGAGTTAAACAGTTGAGTTTTACCATTTTTGAATCCATTCAACCAATGTCTGAATCCGAAAGTACCACTTTTAGCTTAGCTTAGCATAGATCATTGAATTGGATTAGACCATTAGCATCTCTCTCAAAAACGACCAAATGGTTTAGATGATTTTCCTATTTACAGCTCCACTGGAGTTAAACAGTTGAGTTTCACCATTTATGGATCCATTCAACCAATGTCTGGATCCGAAAGTACCACTTTTAGCTTAGCTTAGCATAGATCATTGAATTGGATTAGACCATTAGCATCTCTCTCAAAAATGCACAAGGGTTTAGATGATTTTCCTACCGAAAGCTTAACTTTTCTGTTGTAACATCAAATACTTTGCATTCGTACCATGCTGTAGTAGACCCAATGATATTAAGCAGCTCCTGAAAATAGTCCTCAGCTATGTAACTATTTAACAGCGCTGTGTAATATCATTGTGCCTGCTGAAGCTCTGGTACAGCAGTAAGGTTCCTTGATAATTACACCACAATGAAAGTATAGTTCCAATCATATCATTTAAAACAGGATATATCTTAAGCTTCTTAAAAAATTTTGACCAAAATGCTAATGGTCTAATCCAATTCAATGATCTATGCTAGGCTAAGCTAAAAGTGCTTCTATTTCCAAAAGTTGACATGTTCCTTTAAGATATGTGATCAGTGAATTCAGGTCTACCTCAATGAGTCGAGCGGCCTCTAGCATCACTCTGGCTCTTTCCATGCCTGACAGTTTCCTCCAGACTGTAAAAGCAGCACTGGCGTTTCTAACCGCTGCATCAACCTCTGCTGTCCCACACGTCTGCAGCCGGCAGAGGACACGACCTGTGATGATACAGTCCATGATAATCTGACTATCAATCTTTAAACACCAGACTCTATTCTTTCTTATTTTGCTTTTTACCAAAAACAAGTTTCATTCTACAACAAAATCACTTCACATTCCTTAACAAGAAAGATTAAATGAGGAGAAAAAATAAAAAACAAAAAATTAAGAGGAGAGGGTAAAATAAATAAGAGGGTGCATAATTAACAATTTACATACAAATACATTATAAATATGACTTGTAACAAATAATTGTATACGTTTTATGCAAAAGGAGAAACATATATTAACTGTTTTAATTGCTTTTCTATTTTTAGACTTAAAATACTTTTATATACATTTTATCCCTTTTTATAGCACCATGAAGAGAGGTTTGCTTTTTGCAAACTTGCATTTCTGTATGTGAAATTTACATAAAAATAAAAATTCACCACTTGATACTTTAAAATTGTCACTTTATTGTTATTTGCACTACATCATATACTATGAAAAAAAAAGATTGTTTGCTGGTTTTATAACTAGCATACATCTCTTTTTCATGCTATTTTCTATATTTTTATTATTCTTTATGGTTATACTTTATTATATATTCTTTTTTACAACATTTGTGGATCACAAAACTTTTTAAAATTATTATTAGGTTTCATACATCATCTGAAAGCTGTATATACAACAGGGGAAGTAAGTATT
Organism: Danio albolineatus; assembly: GCA_903798035.1. Taxonomy (NCBI): domain Eukaryota; kingdom Metazoa; phylum Chordata; class Actinopteri; order Cypriniformes; family Danionidae; genus Danio; species Danio albolineatus. Next base: position 5,703,992 of record CAIGQQ010035826.1, on the reverse strand, counting down.
AATCATGTCATGTTTTTTCCTGTGAATACTATTTCTAAAGGAGCTTGTTGACATGGAATTGAACCAGATTTTGGAAAAAACCCAAACAATACAAACATAAAAATAAAACAAAACAATAAAATCTGACAAATGAGTTGTGTGCAACAACAATGGAATGACACGAGGAGAAAGTACTGAACTACTGAAATGTAAAGAATACTTAATAATATAAAAGGCTTTTTGGTGACGGCATCTTAAAGACGCCTCTCATGTGGAGAGTGAAGTCACTACATTGCTCAGGTGTGATTTTTTTTCACAGACTTCAACAGAGTGTCAAAATCCTGATGGTTCTGTGGGTCTCGTCTATCAAATCTGAACTTTAATTTGTATTTTCTATTGGATTCGGATCAGGTGATTGGCTAGGCCATTCTACAGCTTGATTTTCTTTCTCTGAAAGCATTTGAGAATTTCCTTAGCTGTGTTTTGGATCATGCTGAAATGTCCACCCTGGATTAATCTTCATCCTCCAGCTCATGTAGATGTTGGACTAAAGCAGCTAACATTCATTAACACTGAGGAAGGGCAGAGGGTTGCTAAAAAACTGAGAGATTTCAGCTGCTGTCTGGGCTTTCACTGCCTTTCTACACCTCCCTTTCTTCATGTGTTCAATACTTTTTCCCTGTGCCGTTTCAATTAATTATGCATAACTTTATTTGTAAACTAATTAGATTTGTTTTCTTTGCATATGTGGATTTCTTTGGTTGCTATCAACATCCAGTGAAACGTTCAAGTCAACGGCACCTTTAGAAATGTGTTTTCTAAGAAAAACGGTGACGTGTTCAATACTTATTTCCCCCACTTTATATGCTTCCATTTATGTATACTTTGTTAAAATAGTATAATATTTGGCAGAAATACTACTTAAAATCTGGAATCTGATATTTAAAATAAAATCTAAACACTGATAATATTACCCTTAGAATTGTCCAAATATCAAAAAAATATAATAAAATATAAAAATATATAATTTATAAAAAAATTGAGTTTTGATATATTTACAGTAAGAAATTTACTAAATATCTTAATGGATCATCATCTTTACTTAATATTCTAATGATTTATAAATAAATACATGAAAAATCACTACTGTTGTATTATTCAATGTATTCTGGATATAAAATAACACTGGTTTTGTGGTAAAGGGTCATATTTGTAACGTGCTTGTAAATTATGTTTGTTCCCTGTCATTCTCAAGTAAAGTAAGAATTTAATTGTGCTAGAAGTCACAATTTAACAGTTTTTTTCTATCATAGAAATCAATCCTAATAGCCAGATCTGAAAGTGATCATGTGATTTGGTGGGCAAAGTCTAATTGAGCAATGCCTTGAAGAGCTGGGAAAAAACAAAATAGGTTTCTCTGTTTCTCATTACCTGTTGCAGGCTCAAAAACTGGTTCACTTTTGCTCTTCACATCTTTGAGGTCGACCCGGGCACCACACCAGAAGTTCAGTGGATCCTTGATTTGAAGGGTTCCTGAGGACACACTCCTGGTCCCGGTGTGGTAAAGGCTCCTGTGGAAACCCGGGGTCAGGAGACACCTCAGAAGGGCCATCTTAGTCAGCCTAAAACTGAACTTTGACCCCTGGGGGAATGTCAACAAATCCGCTCTCTTCAATTTCTGCACCAAAACTGCAATAAGTTACTTGAATAACACTAATAACAAACACATGAATTACAAGATACGTGGAAAAACGCTTATTAGCTTTCAATATTAAACGTATGCATATAATAATGGATGATATAATTATTTGTATAAGTTTATGATTATTTCTTCGCCGTAACAACTGTAATTCGCCAGTAAAAGTAGAAGTAACATTAGTTTTCAGTTTAAGATGGAAATAATTACAGTGTTAGCAAAAGCTGAATGACTGGTAAGAAATAAAATGTTTAACGGAGAAAGTCGAGCACCCACCTCCTCTGAAGATTTCAGATCAGTCCAGCCATGTTCGAGCCTTCTAGGGCGGGGCTTATGCGTAAGAACGACTCCCATTGGCTTGCTCTTGATGACGTCATGTGACGGGTTTTCCGGAAACGAGTCAAATGATGAACCAAATTCTTTTTCCACAAATGTCCTTTCAGAATCTCCTCCTTTATACGAGGGTTTTGTCGACGAACTTCTTCTGTTAATGAAGTCTCTCAGAGCTGTAAAAAACGTAAACGCTCTGTCTATTGTAAGCTATTATGAATTTGTTTTTGGCGTGTCTTAAATTTGTTTTTGTTTTGTGTTTGTTTTTTTTATTAGAATTTTAGTTATCTTTGGAATTTTTGTTCGTTGCCTGTTTTTGCTGTATTTGTAAATCACCAATGCGTAAAAAGTCAAATGATGAACCTAAAATTTACTTGTTTAAAATTGATCTTAAGCATTATATCAAAACCCTAAAAGACGTCAAATGAACGGGTGGGGTACACGGACCACGTTAAAAATAAAAAAACAAAATGGCCTACTTCTCAAACTCCAACTATTTCCATGTGGATTTCGCAGTTGTCAGTTTTTCTTCCTTTGGAAAAAGGAAAAATTCACTTAAGTTATGACCTCAACCACAAACAAGACAAATTCAGGAGATTTTGGGAAACTGTTCAATCCTTTCTACATAAACTGAAATTTTAATAGAGTTCTGGCTTCTTTTTATTTTAAATTAATTCAATTATTCATTCATTCATTTTCTTGCCGGCTTAGTCCCTTTATCAATCTGGGGTCACCACAGCGGGAATGAACTGACAACTTATCCAGCATTTGTTTTACGCAGCGGATGCCCTTCCAGCTGCAACCCATCTCTGGGAAACATCCATACACACTCATTTACTACGGACAATTTAGCCAACCCAATTCGCCTGTACCACAAATACCAGGTGGATTTGTGGGGGAAACCGGAGCACCCGGAGGAAACTCGCGCAACTGTGGGGAGAACATGCAAACTCCACAAAGAAATGCCAACTGACCCTGCCGAGGCTCAAACCAGCGACCTTCTTGCTGTGAGGCGAACGTGCTACTCACAACGCCACAGTGGCACCAAATAATAAATTAATTAATTAATTAATTAATTAATTAATTATTTATAATTTTAAAGCTTACATCAGTAGGGCGCCATGGTGGCGTAGTGAGTAGCACGTTCGCCTCACAGCAAGAAGGTCGCTGGTTCGAGCCCCGGCTGGGTCAATTGGTATTTCTGTATGGAGTTTGCATGTTCTCCCCGTGCTTGCATGGGTTTCCTCCGGGTGCTCCGGTTTCCCCTACAGTCCAAAGACGTGGTATAGGTGAATTACGTAGGCTAAATTGTCCATAGTGTATGAGTGTGAATGTGTGTGTGGATGTTTCCCGGAGATGGGTTGTGGCTGGAAGGGCATCCGCTGCGTAAAAAAATATGCTGGATAAGTTGGCGGTTCATTCCGCTGTGGCGACCCCAGATTAATAAAGGGACTGAGCCGACAAGAAAATGAATGAACTTACATCTGTAATTTTTTATTTCATTTGCAGTGCTTGGGGATGGTTTGTTTGTCTGATTGACTTTGTGGTTTGAACTATTTGAAAATCCTTAATAAAAAAAAAATGAAAATAAATGAATAAAAATGAAAAAGCTATAAGGATGTATGCAATTTTCTAATAATTTTCTTATGCGAATTTTTTGTAATTGATAAATTCCCTGTAATTGCATTTATTTATCTATTTATTTATTTTTATTATCTATTGATTTGTTCCTTTGATGTAAAAAGTAAGCATTGTTTTCCTCTTTTTTTGTATGCTATTGTTCTTGTTATGCAATAAAAAAAAGTTTTTTGCTTTTCCAATAGATGACTGGCAGCATGGTGGCGTAGTGGGTAGTGATTTTGCCTCACAGCAAGAAGGTCGCTGGTTATAGCCTAAGCCGGAGTTTGCATGTTCTCCTTGTGTTGGCGTGGTTTTCCTTCGGGTGCTCTGGTTTCCCCCACAAATCCAAAGACATGTGGTATAGGTGAATTGGGTAAGCTAAATTGTCCGTAGTGTATGTGTGTGAAAGAGTGTCTATGGATGTTTCCCGGTGATGGGTTGCAGCTGGAAGGGCATCCGCTGTATAAAATATGTGCTGAGTAAGTTGGTGGTTCATTCCGCTGTGGCGACCCCAGATTAATAAAGGGACTAAGCCGAAAAGAAAATTAGAGAATGAATGGATGGCTTTATATTATAATTTCTCTGGGTTTCCCCTCTTATTTTTTTCATCTGTATTTATTTTCCTGTTCATCTTCATGTCATGTGACTTTTACATTCATTCATTCATTTTCTTTTCAGCTTAGTCCCTTTATTAATCCGGGGTTGCCACAGCGGAATGAACCGCCAACTTATCCGGCATTTGTTTTACGCAGCGGATGCCCTTCCAGCCACAACCCATCTCTGGGAAACACATCCATACATTCTCATTCACACACATACACTACGGACAATTTAGCTTACCCAATTCACCTGTACCACATGTCTTTGGACTGTGGGGGAAACCGGAGCACCCGGAGGAAACCCACGCAACCACGGGGAGAACATGCAAACTCCACACAGAAATGCCAACTGGCCCAGCCGGGGATCGAACCAGCGACCTTCTTGCTGTGAGGCGAACGTGCTACCCACTAGGCCACCGTGGCGCCTGACTTTTACATTTTTATTTAAAACATTGATTTTCAAACTTTTTTATACTTTTACAGAAAACTTGTCTAAAATCAAACCCTTGTCCTTTTATGATTATTATTTATGTATAATCATTCGTTCTATTTCTTTTCAGCTTAGTCCCTTTATTAATTAAGGGTCACCACAGCGGAATAAACCGCCAACTTATCCAGTTCTAATCAGTAAACTTATAAGATCTATGCAGCGAATGCCCTTCCAGCTGCAACCCAACACTGGGAAACTCCTGCGAGGCAATTGTGCTACCCACTGTGCCACTGTGACAAATTTTTTTTATTAACAAGTGCATTTTCAAATAAAGTAAATTTTTTGTTTTCAAGATATTGATATTGAGATTTTGATTGATACAGTATTTTAATTAAAGTTATTTTTGCAGTTTTTTTGTCTTTTCTTTAATAAACATTATATTTCATGAAAAATTTTATAATACTTTTTTATAATCATGATTATTATTATGGAAAATTATTTTAAAACATGTTGTCTTCAAATATGTAAACATATGCAAAACATATGTTAATAAGTATATTAAAAAGAATATGTCGTAAAATAGGTTCATAATAACAATAATGATAACTGATCAATATAACTCAACTACTATGTAATACTTTTACACAATTTTAATATGACCTTAAATAAATATAAAATATATAATGTATACTAGCTTTGCCCAGGTGGTGTTTGACTAAATAAAATTGAACAACATATGCGACAGACAGAATAAATCTCAAATATATAATGCAAACTGTTTCCCAGTGATGGGTTGCAGTTGGAAGGGCATCCGCTGCGTAAAACATATACTGGATAAGTTGGCGGTTCATTCCGCTGTGGCGACCCCGGATTAAAAGTGACTAAGCTGAAAAGAAAATGAATAATGCACATCGTCTTTGCCCTGGTAATGTTTAACTAAACGAAATTGAACAACACGTGATAGATAGATAGATAGATAGATAGATAGGTAGATAGATAGATAGATAGATAGATAGATAGATAGATAGATAGATAG